>JAHWFP010050433.1:23459-45298 GCA_023313725.1 Lithobius niger | reverse complement strand
TAGACCATCAAATGAACCCACCAGTGGCCCGGCAAAACTGAACCACTTCCCTTAATGCACGAAGTACCCTCTCGCTACACGGAGCCGCTTGCAGAACATCCGAGACAGTGACACCGGCTAAACCCAATGGCAACCTACGCACCCTATCCCAACGCCCACACCTGAGCAAGAAGTGGTCGACCGTCTCCTCCTCAGCCCCACATGGGCACAGGGGACCTGCTGCCCACCCCAGCCTAAACTCGTGAGCGCGCAACCTAACATGACCAGTCCGGAGCCTGGATATGACCCCAGCATCCCTCCTGGACAGCCTGTTCAAGGCTGCTGGTTCCTGCACCAATGGGTGGAGTGCAAACAGTCTACGACCTGTTTCAGCAGCATCCCAAACCAATTGCCAAGCCCTAACCGCTGCGGCAGCCAGAACAGGGCGGAGGTCTCGCGGGGACACCATGATTCCTACAGTGTTAACCCCGAGCAACCCACTTTCACGGGCCACACCATCGGCCACTTCATTCCCGAAAAATCCTGCATGCCCACGTACCCACTGGATCCTCACCTCAACACCCCTCTGCAAGGCCCCAAACAGTTTCCATCGTATCTCCACAACAATCGGATGGACCTTTCCCAATCCAGCTAAGGACTCCCTGAGTTTTCACTATGGCTTCATGAAGAACAATGTAGGGAATAGTGTCACCTTTTATTGTCCGATACAGATAACCTTATGTACGAGGTCGTGACACCAGATATTTACACAAGACATGAAAACAGCATTGCATTTGTTTGACACTAGCAACTACAGTACAGACAAATTTTTGGATAGTGAATGTAACAAAAAAAATTTGGAGACTTTAATAAAAACGAGTCAGGTGGATCACCTATTTCAAAGTTTACTGGTCTGAGGTCAAAAATGTATTCCTTTTAATGTTGTGGAAATGGAAAGAAACTGAGCAAAGCCATTCAGAGAAGTGTCTTGAACAAAACTGTGACGTACGACTATTTGACCTGTTTACATAAACACCTTTTCATACTACCAGGTATCCATACGCAACTATAAACACGAGTTATTTAATGTGTTGCGGAAAAAAATGGTCTTGCTTGCTACTGTGGGAAGCGTTACGTGTTAGATACTGGCATAAACAGCGTTCATTAGGGTCATCATTCGATTAGGCAGGTGGAACACTTCTTTAATGTCATTAGTGACTTTTGCGATTATTGTACATACATTTCATGTCTTTGATAGTACCTGACTGTAAATAGCCTGTAGATATTTTATGTCTCAATTAAATAAACATCACGGGGATGTTGTTAATGGTGGTTGAACTTTGTCTCCTTTTACTTAGCATGGTAAGATTTAGTGGTGTGGAGTGATTGGCTTCTATTAAAAGTATCATTCCAGCTAAGGTCGTTCTCTGACCTGGCAGAGGCTCAAATTACGTTCATTAAACAATCATCTAGGCATGCAGCCAGTAACCTCATTGACGGGGCAGTATTCCCCTAGCTGGCTTCGTAGGGGGAGGGGGTTGAAGGAGCATTATGTCATGCCAATGGTGACAATGGCTTGTACTGGCTTTCTTTTACGTAAAAATTAACGAAAAGGTTTTACGAGTAAAATAGCATTATTAACCGACCTGATGCCCTTACATGTGTCTCTATTACCTCTGTCAGGTGACTAATCGTAATTCATCGTGTTTTGATCACACGTACACACGTTTTGTTCCTTTACCTCCATCGTGTTTATTTGGTGCTTCAGTACATGTTAGAAACGAATCCGACTGACGTACAAAACCGGAACCGGAACCACCACTATTTTGGGGCTCAGCCATCTTGGATGATGCTATGGGTGCCGCCATATTGGATCGTGACATTACTTCCGGTGGAGTCATAGGACCTATAACGTCACTTCCGGTGTAGGAATGTACGCCTCTACACTACTTAATGTTGGTTCGCTGTTCAGCAGCAACTCCATATATCCCCACCCCCTATGAAGAGAAAATTCCAGAAAACACTGTCATGGGTGCCTTCCCGGAGGTAGTTGCCATGACACTTTCCAAGCCTGTCTGCAAAGTCTGCCGCTAGATCCCGTCTGTTTGTAAAGCCTTTCAAGCTACTCTCATTTACACGTGTATATTAGAGTATACTGGACAGGAGGAAGCAGCTGCAATAATGTAACAATGGAATAACAATAGGCGAGGCGCACAATATCGGATTATAGCTCACTCAACAAGATGCAACAATGGCTGGGTGCCGGGAAAGTAATATTGTCGTTGTTTGAGTTAGCTAGCTAGTTGTGGAGAACCAAAATTAAATGGTCTTGATTTTTCATTAAATCTTCAAGTTTTAAACCGTAGGGGGCGGAATCTTAAATTTTGAGGCCTACTCAAAATAGGGTGGCCGACATGACTGATTGACTTATTTACTTTTTCAATGCGGCTTCGGGAAGCCAGTTGAATTGTTTCCACGACTGTTTGCCATGTTACTCCAACAATCCAGAATCAACTACTCATCGAGACGACACATGCTAAAATCTAGACACACGCTAATGTGTTGCCATCAAATAAACCTTGGGCGGAACCTGAACATAAATATGCATTTCTAATGTTCCGTTTTTTTTAAAACAAAAATCGGTGGACAGTGGACACATGCTAGACCAGACCGTAGCAATTACAATAAAAAGGAAACGAAAAAAGCCGACAAATTAACTGAGCAAAAAAACATTAGAGCTCGTATCACCATACTCACGGCCGTGAAGGCACACAAATAAAAACGAATTAGAGTTCACTCGAATGCAACGAACTATAATTTAAACTCCAATTTGCAAAACGTAAACCCACAAACACAGACAAAATAGACACCATAAACAGCAAAACGCTACAAAATTGAATGATAAAAATGCTTAACATAATGATCACGTAATTACTCAAACGAACTAGAAATAACCACCTCAAACGACTTTCAAACACAAATATAGGCAAAAAACTGTCTTAACTAGAAGTCTGCTTGTTTCACAAATTATAAATACACTCAAAATACACATATACCCACTCACATGAAACAGACTTTAATATATGAAACAACAAACACAGACAAATATTAAAAAATCTGTATATACACAAATTATGCATGCACGCCCAAACGCCGAAACATTAAACTTTTCAAACATAAATTGCGGTTTCTTTCTGACATAACCATTGATCAAAAACAGTCCTTGTTCCCTGGTATTGGGAGTTCAAATTATAGTCATTGCATTCGAGTAAACTCTAATCCGTTTTTATTCGTGTAGGCCTAGATTCACGGCTGTGAGTATGGGGACACGAGCTCTAATGTTTTTTTTTCTAAACGGCGTTTTATGCTCAGTTAATTGAGAATCAAGAGAGAGTTGTTCTGAGCAAATCTCATGCTGGAGCATGGACAGCAAGTTGATGCATCAAATCTGATTAAATCACATCGTTAATCAAGCATCCTCTCACTTCTTTCAATTTGTCATGTCCAAGCATCCAGGCACCATCGGACATGACAATTTTATTATCCAAACGAGGTTTCGTAGAAATCAAAATGATTTGTGAGTAGCACAATTTTGAATGGTGATTTTTTACTATGGCGTCTTGGATAACACGCTGCAAGTGCGAGCATTGAGACTGCAAAATGTGGAGAATATTTTCACTGATACTCATCAATGTTAGCTGCAAGTGTGTACGAGCTTTTCTCAACGTTGTGTTGGACAGTGTTTTAAACTTTACTGCTACAAAACATCTGTAGCAAACTATATAAACACAATTCCTAAGGAATGCTTGGAGACCAAAATTGTTGCAGAAATGTCAGAGTTGGTAAGTTCATTTCTTTTTTAACTTTTACCAAATTGTTGATGTTGTTGTCTATTGTTGATGAAAATACTGCAAAGTTACCTGTTGTCAAGGAAGATGCCTTAGTAACCAGGAAAAAGGAAGATGACAGGTAGTGTTGTCAGCTGCGCTTTAACCCAGAAAATATATTTCTAGTTGAAAAACAGAAAACGTGCGTCATGTTTTTGAGCAGCGCTAAGCGTAGGTTGCAATGAATTTTGCCGTCAAGAATGTAAATCGATGGATGAGAATGATTTTACGGCAACAAACTAGGGTGTTTTACCTCAATCAAATATAAACGTCCAAACGCAAGTTTTATGTCTGTTAAACCAAGTTTTTGTGGGTTACGTCAGATGTGTCCAAAGCAAACAACACTTCATTCGGTTACAATATTTACCGCTCCATACTAATGTCGCGTGTGATCGTTTCATGTATGTAATCTAGTTAAGCTATGCATTGCGTAGCATGCTTCGTTGTCAAAAACTGATAATTCCACAATGGCGGGAAACTAAACAAATAGATTTGACTGAATTATTAAAATCAGTAATCGAACGGCAATTACAACCTTTGTATTTTAAATTGGAAGCTTTGCAGGTGCTAAGGTAAAACTAAGAGGTTTTAGATGATATGAGAGTGAATTCAGAAGCAGTGCAAGAGGTTGTTAGGTTTGAGGCTGATATGGATGCTCGTTTTACTGCGCAGTTAGCAGAGTAAGATGGCGACACCATCGGATGGAGGAAAATAGGAAGGGTGCTTCAAATGGATGCTCATCTTGCTGCGCAGTTAGCAGTGCTACATGGCGACACCATCGGATGGAGGCAAATTCCATATTACCACTCACCCTTAACCCGGACTCAGCAAGTACAACATAAATGTGTTCAATTTTCAACAAAACAACCTTCCAACGGAATTAAAGACATTAACATGCAAATTAAAGTTTTGAAAGCTATATAAACTGGAGAAGATGGTGCTTTGCAGGATAATAAAGAAGTGAAGAAATGCACAACGACAGTGGCCTGACTAGCGACACGGCTTTGTTGTCCATCACTAAAACCTTAGAGACGATGGACTCAGTTGTGGATTTAACATCGATGCACCAAAAATTGAAGACTTTGAAAAACGACACTAATATGGCTGAATAGACAGACAAAATGACATTATTCTTGCAAGAAAAGAAATTGGTCGGCACATCATTATAAAACATCATGGCTGCTATTCTGAAGAGAAACTACAGGGTTTTGGTGGCAAGCATTACGCTCACCCTTTACGATTTGACTAACTATAATCACAGAATTAAAAGCGACATATAAGCATACAGTACCTTCCTAAAGCACCGAACAGAGCGAACAGAACGCACCACTGTTAGAGACAGTTTGGCTCCAAACTTGACGTCGCGCGTGCGCAGTGATGTTGCGTCAGCCTGCAGTACCTTCCTAAACTACAACACAGCTCAACAAGCTCAGCAGAGTATTCGATACGTCATACCTTCACTGCGACCAGGCCTGGCTAATGGATTTGACCAGGATTGGCTAATAGATGTGACCAGACGAGAGCAATGCCAAATTGCGAACCATCTCAGGGAGGTAGTTTGCTGGGGTGGAGGTTTGAGCATGCGCGAGCTAACAGTTTTGAAGAAACGGATTCATCGCTGACAATGTTTGACGTCAATCAAGCCGCATCAACACGGATATTAGCAGGGAATGAGCCAAACTGTCACCAATAGTGGTGCGATTGGTTCGCTTTGTTTGGTCATTTAGGAAGGTACCGATATAAGACAAGTAATGCTGATGAGAACCCTGGCAACAGGACAGGTACGAGTCATCATTAGACTTCGTTAAAAATGTACGTCCAAGTAAAAAAAAATGAACAAACCTGGCGATAAGTGTTACGAAGTTGAAATGCTGGTCGACCAAATGAATGATTGATGTAGGAACTTTCCGTGTTACTGTGGGATCAAGACTTTTGATGCTTTTTTCAAAGCAATTGCTGACATGCCTCATAGCATGAAGTTTCCAACAGAACCTGCTAAACCTGTCGTCAAATTGCAGAACCAACTGAAGACACAACCCTCCTCACAGAAACAAGTCAAGCCATGCACAAGTTAAGCCTCACAGCCAGACAAGGCGAATCAGCAGTTGCAAGCAAGTTCAACGCCAAAGGATGCAGCATCTGCGGTGCACGCAAAGCAAGAGTAGCCTTCCGCAGCTCCCACAGAAGGGCAGCAGCCACAACAGGATCGTCAGCTGTGCAGTGTTAGGCAGCTTCCTTGCTAGGATCTGGCCGATTGCTCTGATGCAACCATACGTAGGAACAGAATCCCAACTTGCCAATAGAATGGTCACGACACCGATTGGGATTATTGATATGCCATTCTCCATGCATGGAAAGCATCTCATATTACTATTTAAAATTTACGAAAACCTTGCATGCAGATGTGTCCTAGGTAAGTCCTTCTTGAAGTTAACAAAACTCAAGCTCGTTGGGTCAATGACAAGGCATACTTTCCAGGAAGCGAAGACTTTGTGTGTTCTTATTATCTCAATGAGGAGTGAACCTGCAACACAGCAAGGCAACTCGCTCTGGAAAGTGAAGACCACCAGGGGGACCAAAATAGTTCAACGGGATGACTAACAGCGAGTTCAGTATCTTCAAGCCTACCTCAAAAAAATACTAAAGTATCTTCCCTGGGAAACCTGGAAGGACAGACTGCAACATGCACCAGATTGAATTCCATGATGAGCGAAAACCAGTATCAGTGATCTATCAGGCGAATCCTCAAATTAGCAAGAAAATTAACAAGATGGTCAACGAGCAACTAGCAAGCAAATTCATTGAACCGACAGTAAGCGAACGGGTCTCACCATCATACCTAAAGCAGAAGTTAAATGGAGGAGGCTACCGTCCTGTACTGGTTATAGGAAACTTAATTCGCGCATCAAAGCAGAGGGTTACCAGATGACAAGATCTGGCAAAGTCTTCAATATTATTGCACGAGCGAAGTACGTTCTCATCTTGGCCGGAGAGCAAGGCTTCCACCAAATATCACTAGAAGAGGCATCACAGGACTGTATAACCTTCATTCCTCACGGCAGGATATTTTAAGTAGAAAGTGCTGGCGTTGGGCTCAATACACTGAGCTCCACCTTCCAACGTGCGATGGAGAAAATCCTAGAACCCCTCATTGACACCGTATGCATCATGCACATTGATGACATCATTGTGGCAACGCGCACTTTCACAGAGCACGTCGAAGCTCTTAAGAAGATCTTTGCAGCACTCGGC
Source organism: Lithobius niger (assembly GCA_023313725.1). Lineage (NCBI taxonomy): Eukaryota > Metazoa > Arthropoda > Chilopoda > Lithobiomorpha > Lithobiidae > Lithobius > Lithobius niger. The sequence goes on along the minus strand of JAHWFP010050433.1, from coordinate 38,180 downwards.
GAACATGGTTTTACTTTCAAAAGGAGAAAGTGTCAATTTTGCCAGCCAGAAATGTGGGTCCTCGGGGTTAGGGTCTAGCGAAAGGGCTCGAACTGACCAGGGAACACTGCTTCACTTAAGAACTACCCTTGTCCGAAGTCGAGGAAGTTGATGCAAGAATTTTCTGATCTGCCAACTTCTTCAAGATGTTCATAAGATCCTTTGCGGAAACAGCAGCCCTGCTGTACAAACTGCTTAAGAAAGAAGAACCATCCCAGTGGACGGACGAACGCGAAGCTGCTTTTCAAGCCCTGAAAGAGAAGCGCCTGCATTCCAAAGCCCTGGGAGTACCAAAAAGTTTATAATCACGTTGAATGCCTCTGAGGCCTCAGAGTGATGATCTTGCAACTACACAACGGGCAACGCATGGTAATAAAGTTACTTAGCCATAGACTAAACAACAACAAGCAGGCTTGGACCACCTTCGAAAAAGAGGAACTGGCTGGTGTTGAAGCGGACGAGAAGTAGAGGCATTATGTCGAGGCAGCATACTTCTTGTTGTCACGGACAACGAAGTACTAAAAAAGTAAATTTACCTGCCCCTACGACGGCCGGCTAAAATTTGTTTCTTTTACGAGGGGGAAATAGAATACCTGTCAATTTTTGCATTTATGCCTCGATGCTGCTGTTGGACCTTGAGATCTTGAAGCGTTGTAGCCAGCCAGCTCGGCAACCCCACGCCGTGCGTGCATGGGCCTCCTTATAAGAATGCCAGCTCAGTTTAGTTATTAGCATTATATCGTTCAAACAAATGCTCAATTCTCAAAGATCTTAAATTTCACTTTAAGATGCTTCCTTGCTCACCACCAGGTGGCGTGCATGCTAACTCCCAACATTCAGCGCCACTCTCCTCCACATTCGTGTGCTGAACTAATCTGTTTAGCGAAAGCAGACACGGTGGGCCGGTTGACACTAAAGGTAAGTATTTTAGGATAAGTAAAAACTAATTTTATATTTAAATTTAATGTTTTCATTACTATCCGAAAATACTTCCCTTCAGTTATTAGCCAACTTTGTGCAATAGGAGTGTGTTAAGTTAAACCATGAGCTGAAATGTCCAGACGATACCTTAACAATAACAGTTTCACAAACTAAATGAAAGTACCCACTTGAAGCAAATAGGCAAATCTTCTACACAGCATCCAGGTGGGTGGCTTGCCCACTGCGTTGCCAGCCATAATGTGTTTTCATTTGTGCACAGCTTATAGCCCTATGGATATTTTGCATGTAGTGGCTAATCAAAGGTTTCTTATTTGCACCAAGCGCAGGCAGTTACAATTTTGTCTTAACTCGTGCTCGCACATCTGGGGGAAGATCCTAATGATTGGGGACGAGATTGTATGCACGGCGAATCACATCACAAATCCGAAGCGCGATTTTCTACAGGGAAACCAGAGCAGAAGTGGGAGTCACAGTGGTGTCTGAGGAGAAGTTATATCTTGCGGCGGTTGTGTCGAAGCTGGAAATTGGGTGTAACCAAAGTAAGCTTTCAACGCGCGTACAGGACACTGAACATTCACCCATCGATGGGTCTAACCACTGGAGCTAACGCCTTGATGACTACTGAGTCAGATGCTGATTCTTGGCTCGGAATGCCACAGGAAGATACAGAGTCACGGTTGCCCAATCCTTACTAAAACCAATATGGCTGTCCACCCTAGAAAAGGTGGCTAATTCACTCTGGTGAGCAGCCGCGGCCATAGCCACCAAAAGCCCCGTCTTCTGGGTAAGATGAAGTAACATCGCCTTGTGAAGCGGTTCATAAGGATTCACCATCACACTTGACAACGCCAGCGGAAGATTCCAGGAGGGAAACAAATGCTAGACTCATGGCAGGAGGTTCTCAAATGCATGTACGAGCCAAAAAATCACCTTGAGGCCTTTGAAGGTCCTACGTAAGTGAAAACAGAGTAGACGACAGATTGATACACTTTTGTGGCAATTGGAGACAATCCCGACTGGAAGAGATGGTACAGGAAGGCTGCCAAAGAAGTAACCGGCGGGTCGCACGAATCTACACTTTGTTCAGTACCCCAGGCATGCCACTGATGCCACTTAGCTTCGTAAACCTTTACAGTCGACGGCTTATGGCATTGAAGAAAGCGACTAGTAACAGATGACGAACAACTAGCCGCTCGCAGGTTCAGGGTCAAAGTCTTCACGCGAAAAGACATAAGACATGCGGGGTTTTGATGAAGGGTCCTACCTCGGTGTTGTGTCAGAAGGTTCAATGATAAAAGTAGCAGTACCGGAGATTCTTTGAACAGTTCCAACAGGTCCACAAACCATGGCACATTGGGCCAGACTGGTACCACAAGAAGAAACTCATCGTTGGACTCCCGAATTTCCGCTAGCACCCTAGGAAGATAAGGGAACGGGGCAAAGCGTAAGCAAACATCCCGTTTTGGTCTAGTGCTGAGTGTGTCGGTTCCCCATGCCCGTCGATCCAGAAACGGGAACACAAAGAGTGGGAGCTGATGGTTGTAACCCGCGGCAAAGAGGCCTATCCACAGTGGCCCTCACCTCTGAAATATGGCCCTGCAGATCTTCGAGGGCAGTTTCCATTTCGTAGTTATGTTCGGATGTGACAGCTCGTTGGCTATCATGTTGAGTTTCCCGGCAATGTGTGTGGGTAGCAATGTAACGTGAAGATCTTGACACAGGGAGAAAACTGTCAACACCTCATCCATTATAGTCTAGGAGTGAGTCCAACCTCCCCTATGTACGTATGCGACCGCAATACTGTTGGCGGACATGATCGCAACGACTTTCCCATTCAGTTGAGAGGATCAAATATGAACCGCCTAAATGATGTCACTGAGTTCCAGCGTGCTGATGGGCAGGGTCACCTCATCCACTGACCAGATTCCTGAAGCCTGAAGGTCATCCATGCGAGCACCACACCCCACCTTCAAGGCACCCGTAAAAAAGATGAACATCCGGGTTGGAATCGTGAACAGGAACCCATCCGTGACGTTGCCCAATTGCAGGCACCATAGAAGTGAGTCCCAAGGAAAATTGCCCAGGGGAATCAGATCCTCCCACGAGTCTTGGGGAAACCACTTGTCCCACCGAAACCAATGCACAAGTCGAGTCTGCACTCCGTAAGGCCCCAAGCGGAACGAGCATCACGCAAAAATCCACTGACCTATGACTGGGTCCAAATGCCTGGCAGAATCCAAGACAGCCTGCACAAACCTTCCATGGTGGTCTACAAAATTCAACAATCTCTCCGTAGGACGCACGGATAATGAAATGCACCCAGTTCGATTTCCACTCCCAGAAAAACAAATGACTGGATCGGCTGGAAGCGAGACTTTGAGCGGTCGACTCCCAGGCCCAGCTCTGTGAACAGTGAAAGGCAAAACTGGAGCTCTTGAAGGAGAAGTGAGGCACACATGTTCCAGAAAAGCCAGTCATCGAGAACACATGACATTGGAACTTCTGACTGAGAACAAACCCTACCACGGGGTGCTGAACAGACATGACATGTGGGGTGCTACCACAAGACCGAAGCATATGACCTCGAAGTGGTATGTTGGGCCACAGGCACGAAGCAGAACAGATGAAACAAGACGGATACAGGGGAATGTGCAGGTATGTGTCCTTGAAGTCGACCGATGCTGTAAATGTCGTCTGAACCAGAGACTCCCTCACCGAAACCAATGTCACCATCTTGAAGTGTTCGACCGTTAGAAAAGCATTGAGGCACCAAAGGTTGAAAATCATATGAGTGCCGCTGTTTTTCTTGGGAATCACCCGCACAGGGCTGAAGAAACCTTGAGCAACTTGTCGATGGGGGGGGGGTTATTCCGAAGCCAACGTAAATGGGGAATCACCCGCACAGGGCTGTAGAAACCTTGAGTGTTCGAATAACCACTTTCTCCAGTACTTCACAACTTCTGCTTTTAGCAACTTGTCGATGGGGGAAGGAGGGGTTATTCCGAAGCCAAGGTGGTGGACCCAGTTAGGGACGGAAGGGACACAAATGGGGGACTTAACCTGGGGCAGGGTTTCCCCCTTCGGTGAATAGGAATAGTAACGTTTCCTACAAAGTGAGGAACGAGAACAGAGGTTTCCACGACCCTTGCCTCTTGCCCCTACGAAACCAGTGACCTCTACAACCTCGATATGATCCAAAGTACTCGTATTGCTGTTGTTGAGAGAAGGCGGTGCCTCCTTGTGATGAATGGCAAAAACCACTCCAAACCCCCCCCCCCCCTTCACTTGCAGGGGGAAGTTAGCCACCCGATGACTGAAGAAATGGGCCCTTTCAAAAGGGATTTGAATTCTTCGGCTTGGTCGAAGGGACACGTAGCGCCACCGATTTCGGAACAACAGGAGCCATCACTTTGACACGCAAATCAGGAGCTAAAGCCAGCAGCTGATCATTGAAAAGACTGGCAGAAGAATGAATGGGCTGCAACCTTTCCACAATGTCCAGAGGATCCCAGAAGCCGAGTCAAGGTATGCATTTCTACGCCGGAATACTATGTTTTTGAGTGCCTAAATACCCCAGTTGAAGGCATCCTCCTGGAACAATGAGGTATCCTTCAGTCAATGGAGTAGGAAACCCGAACCGAAATTTCAGGAACAGGAGGTGGGGTTTGGGCCAGAACAGAGCCAGGAGAAACGTGCGTTTGACAAGGGCGAAACGAATACGGTTTCAGCAAGCGAAAGAGCAGAAGAGCAGAAAGAGCAGAAAGAGCGTCTGCTTGTTTGGGGCTCCATTCAACTGAATGTTGACACCCAGGCCGTAAGTGCGTTTAAAGGCAGACTCGATGGCGTCAGCTGAGCCGCAGCATTTAAATTCGGGTCAACAACATTCAACAAAACTTCCGATGGCATGATCGGAGGAGTTGCCGTAACAGGTGTACACAGTCTTACGTGATACAAGCCGAACCAGAAAAAAACATGAAATTGTGGTGTCCCCAGCCAAGGCCGACAGAATTTTGTTTCTATTGCCAAAATGGAAATACAGTATACTCTTCCCTAGAGGTTTCAAAGTTGTTTAGAGCTGGCCAGCTGCGAAACCCAACTGCACATGCATGGGTACAGCCCCTCCTATAAAAGGGCTGAGGCGCGATAGTCAGCCATCTTTTATTCCTCTCGATCTGTCATGGTGGTGACTCAGGGGAGGCATGGTGGGTACAAGCAAGAATTTCTTGGAACAAGTAATGTGTATTTCCGTTTAGGCAATAAAAACAAAATTCGGCTAGCAATTTCATGTTTTTATATGCCATTCGGAAATATACATTACATGTAAATTTTTGCATTTACAGATGACCTCGTCAAAACAAGTGGAGGGCACCACCTGATGGGTTTCCTAAGATTACGAGCTGGCTTCCCCAAAAAGTTACAAACGTTGCACTTTGTCACACCATCGTGCTTAATGGTTTTGACGACACATCTGGCAGTGACGATGGATCCCAGATGGTGTGGTCCATTGGCTTGCTTTGTCATCACTTGCGATGTGCAACTCCAAGATGTAGCTGCGAGGATCTTCGGAATCGGGTGATGTTTTGGAAACTCTTTGATGTGGGAACTCTTGATGTTGAGACGTTCTTTAGTTGATGTGTGTTGACAAGGTAGATGCTCAAAGCTTCGTCGGCGTTCGCAGTGGTTGTCTTGATCCAAGTTTTATTCTATGTTGCGGAAACTTCATCTGAGGTTCTGTTGAAGGGAGGAAGAAGCAGATTTCGTCTTTTGCAGAATTCATTGTTGTCAGTCCGTTCAACGTTGAAGCCTAAAGCTCGTTCAGGACAGATCGGACGCACAGGTCTGTTACCAAATTTGTTTAAAGGTGCATGAATAACAATCAGTTTTAGTTGTTCATCATGTTATTGTGTCTTGTTCAGAAGAAGATTATGGTGAGCGGCTGTGAAATGAGGGTTGAGGAGCCGGAAGCTGAGTTAATGGGCGAGGCTTGAACTCCACTGTAACAGAGTTTTGCAGCCAGAGTCATCAGGAACTCAATTTTGTGAATGGGTGGCTTGATGTTGCTGATGTGGGAGAATTCAGGATGAGTGATGGGTCCCTGATGGTGAAACTCAAAGGATTGTTGGACGTTCGACTTTAAAGAATTTGATGAGTAAGGGCATGTGAAAAGGCAATTTTGGAGGATTCATTTTAGGTCTTTCCACGAAAATCATCTCTTCCAATGCTGTCATGAATCTTGTTTTATGGTCGATTCAGTGACGACTTTACTTGTTAGTTTGATGATTTGCCCCCAAGAATTTGTGGTTCTTGATGAGATTGATGATCGTAGCCACCCATGCAGGTTCAGTGCACTGACTTTTGGGTGGAATTGGCTCCCTTTCCCTTCTGATGGTTGATTTGGAGTGTTTCGTTGACTTCCTGGATCGTCGAGACGAAGATTTTGAAGTTAAGGGAATCATGGAGCCGACGGTCAGTTAGGGGCTGTGACTGGGAAAATGGCCTGAAATGCCTCGATTTTCAGAACGGCTTCAGGTAGCAGCTTGAAAGGAAGAGAGAGGTAATCGTAGTGGTTCCGCCAGTGATGTGAATGATAGGGGGGGGGTCGTGGTCTGACATGAATGCACAGTCGGAAGATCACTGAGGTGGTGTTGTGAAGTTGGCACGGTGTGATTCCTCCTTCCTTAGTAAGGGGTGAAGGATGTGTTCTCCGTTTGAACATAAAAAGTGACGAAGGTGGTCACACACGAAAGGCTGGATGCATCATTGGTCACTGCGAGGCTTTCGTTGGCGCTGGGAGAAGAGAAGCCATTCTGCGGTGGTCAGAGGAGATTACCTGCAGTATTGTGGGTCCTTCCCTTTCCTGGTTTGAAGTTCAGCCACGACAGGACTGGTTGCTGTGATGGTGGTGGTTTTTTGTTGTTGTTGCACTTTCTTTGGCTAGACCAATTGTCCCTGTTGGCTTGGTGATGAGGCGTGGAGGTTAGGTCCTTGTGGAAAGGATTAAGTTGCTGCTTTGGTTAGTTTTCTTTCGGGTTTTGTGAGACGGCTGAATGTGATTCAAGCCTCGGGATGAGTCTTTGAAAGAGAGGTATTGTTGAGAATTCATGCGGTAAAAATTAACGGCGTCACAAGGTGAAGGGTAGAGTTGGTTGACCAGGAAGTGTATACATTTGCCTTGATTTTGTTGAAAGCGTCTCACATTAGGCATTGATGACGGTTGAGTTCACTGGTTTGTGAGGCGGGACCGATGACAGTCGGCGAACAGTTTACGTCGACGAAGGGTGGGTGACGAATGACAGCGCTTGTTGTTGTAGCTGGAGTTGTGAAACGGTTGAACGGCGCCAGCCGGCGAAGGGTGGAAGTGAACGAAAAGTAAGCTGACGACGGCTGAGGTCGTGGAGTCTTGTCCCTTGTTGATGTGCTTTACTTTCTGCCTTACGAGAAGGAATGAAGGCGAGAATGAAGGTGGCCGAAACAGATAGACATTGGGAGGCCATCCAAGCCGAACGAGAGAGAGAGATCTGATGTGGCCAGGCAAGTGGACGATGTTTTTTTTTTCGCAAAGTGGAGGGGAAGCAGGATTGCTTCGGTTTGAGAGCTGTTGAAGAACATCGGAAGAGAGGAGCCGGGATTGAGAATTGGAAGAGTTTGAAAGGGCCAAAGCACCGTCGAATCAGCCGCCAATGCCAGGTGTGTGGCTGGGGAAATCGGAATAAGAGTCTCCTTGATGTTGGATTTGCGTGGGAAGGCGAAACAGAAAGCTGATGGAAGACACAACTGGCGTATGTGTAATGACGTCTTTCCCTGGGAAGCGGAAGGCGTGGAATGACGTTGCTTGTGGGAAGACTCGGTGGAAGAAACAGTAGCCCAAAACATGTGTTCAGATCTACTGCGGGAAGGTGATGGAGAGTGGGCTTGGCCAGTCGTGGTTGATTGTGGGGCGGCGAGAAGAGAGAGACGAGAGGTCAAGCGGTGAGGTGGTTGTTGAATGACAAAATATCGAAGCTTTCGGGATCCTGTCTTCCAATTTGATTTTCTTCATCTATTGATGGACGGGAAGAGACTTCCTTATATGAACGTACGGAACAGGGGAAGTTGAAGCGAGGAGAGGCCATGGAGGTGAAGGGAGGGCAGAAGTGACGATGATGGCCTGACAATAATCGCAGAGATGGTAGGTAACGGCCTGTTCAGTGAAGGAGAAGTCTTCTTGGTGAGAGCATCCTTCAGCGTGCCTTTTGATCTTGCCACCAGGTGGAAGGTCTGATGTCCAAAACGAGGATGACTGGGAAGTGAAGAGATGATATGCTATGACGTTTAATAAATACGGATGCAAACCTATTTACGTTGCCTTTTGGACTTATATGTCAGACTGCCTCAGCGGGGAATCAAACCCAGGACCTTTGATTTCGAAGGTCCTGGGTTCGATACCCCACTGAGGCAGTCTGACATATAAGTCCAAAAGGCAACGTAAATAGGTTTGCATCCGTATTTATTAAACCAATCTCGAGCCCATTGGCTTTCTGTCCCGTATAACCCATGCTATGAGGTCAGGAGTGGGAAGAACGAAGTGTGGCCACACAATGGCTAGTCCAAGGAAAAAGAGAGCTGCGAATAACATGCAGCGGAAGGCAGCAGTCGTGAAGAGCTGCAAACCCCAGGCAGCGAAGGATAGTAGTCATGAAGAGCTGCAAATGACTGTCAGAGAAGGACAATAGTCTGGAAGAGCTTCAGACGACTGTTAGCAAAGGACATTGGTCTGGAAGAGCTTCACCGGTCTAAACTCCTGCTTGACAGGTTCCGTGTCGGAAGAAGAGGGTTTGAGAAGGAAGCAGTCTGGGACAATGTGAGTGGGAAGGTGGAGTCAAAGACCGGTGGAAGACCGGCGGAGACGCGTTGTCGGGTCATCGGAGATGGTATCAAGGTAGCGATGTCGTTTCCTAGGGGAAGACGAGAAGAAGTGATGGCGCTTGTGGGAAGACTCAGTGAGAGAAGTAGTAACCCATTCATGAGTGTGGGACTAACAGCGAGAAGATGATGGTAGAATGGCTGAGATCGACGGGAAGATCGAGATGAGAGATCGAGTGGCGTGGAAGGTAAGCAATGAGAAGTCGAAGCTTTCGAAACCTTTTCTTACGATTTGGTCCTCTTCACCGTGTGAGGGGTGGGAAGAGACTTAAATGTTTGTCCGCAAGGAACGGGAGAGGCTGGTGGAGAGCGGTCTCGGAGGCGAAAGAGAAGGTGGAAGAAGGGGTTCCGTGGGGTGGGTATAGAATTTACACGAAACTAGGTAGACTTTACATGCTGTGGGGGAAGGAGGGAGTTCCTCCCTGTATGTTTGTCTCTAAAAATAGCCTTCTCCTTTACTCATGGGAATGGTTCAGCATGGGAAGGGGGAAACTATATCAAGCACAAAATTGTGATTGACGAGTTTTGCAACTTTATCCATGAAATTTCACTGACAACAATCGAATAGCTGTTTCTGCTGACTTGAATCTTTTATTTTGTGAATTGTCCAAATTGTTCATAAACCGAGGCAATAATCACACAAGTTCGCTGTGTTAATAGGGTCCCACCAAAATGTAAGTAAAGAACAATCTCATCTGGTTTGTTGTTCTTGGCGTGTGTTTGAGCAGACAATCCTCACTGTCTATCCACGGTTCATGAATTAAGATGTTGAACCTGTTCTGGCACCATTATTGTTGGGGCAACTGTTCTGCTTGGATACTTGAACCCCGATATCAATCAAGTTAACTCTTAATCGTGTTTAATTTGGTAGTTTATTGCAACAAGCAAGTACTGCACGTCCGACTACCATCACTACGATGCCAGCTTTTTGTATTTTTTGTGTTGTGAAATGCGGTAGGTAGAAGCGCTGCTAGAAGGCGGGGAGGTAACAGACACAGTCAGGAACTGGTACCCTCTAGGAATGCCTACTGACATTCAGTACTTTCCAAATCTCAACATTCATAACTCAACGCTGCGGAGCTGTTGAGTTGATTAATGATGTCATACTAGTAGTTTAGGAACACACTCCATGAATTGGTATAAAAATGGTGTTGCACGTAGTGTTGGGCAGTACCAGACATTTTTCAGCAGGTGCAGGTACCAAGCATAGTATCCCGGTACTCAGATTTCTCCAGTACTTACTAATCAGACGGTATCTGGTATAATGGTGCTGTGGTGCAACGCCCAATTTTTAAATAATAATAACAAATTTTATTAAAAAATTTGTTTTGCTGATAAAGTTTTAATGGAAAAGTTATTGCGTCCCCCCCCCCTCCAATTAAGCTTAATGCATGTTTGATTAAAAAAACCATCTTCTAAAATCTGTAGTTAACATGCTAGCCAAATAGAAATAAAATATATACAAACTGTAAGGAAATAATTAATGGCTTAATATTCATAACATAAACAATACAACTAATTAATTAGATACATGTTTGCATAATATCATACATTTATTAAATGCATGCGCCGAATATTTATTCGGATAGATCAAAACGACTTCAGATAGTAAATATAATTAGGAGTCCTCTTCAAAGACAACCGAGAGGCGGCAATATCATTTGTAACCTGAACAAGTGTAATTACACCTATTGTTAGAGTTTAAAGGATGGCATTACCAGTTGAAAATATTTACGACAGTTTCGTACAACCTAAATGACTTTCTAGAAGTAGATTTAATTACGATAAGATCGTCGCTGGTGATCGATCACTTCAAGGAATAACAATAAATCCCTCCCACACGAGACAGTTAATTATGGCGGCATATAACTTGCAACAATTAATGAACCCGAAAGCAACAATGAAATGATTGACAGACGTAAGGGCGCCATTTGGCGATAAAGGCCCAGGCTGTCAGAATGTTACTATATTTAGCCTTTCAATAATAAAGCAATACTACAATGGATCGATCATGGCCGAATGCATGATATCAGTCGATCATCAGCCGCTCAACATAGTGCACGCCAGTCAAATTCCGGAGGTACCGATTCAAAGTATGCCAGGCCAGAAGCCGTGCCACGTTTGGTGACGGGGCTTCGCTGCCGAGCTAAAGCAGAGTGCCGATAGCCTCATTCAAACTTCTATTACAGAGCTAAGTATTCTGATTCAATAGCAATAGCTATGATTGTTCAGTTTAACTAGTACCGATACGTACGCTACTAAATTAACCCGAGATTCTTTAATTTAATTTAGAGAATATAATAATGATTAGGTTTTCCGCTCGACTTAATCCGTAATGCCATTCATTCGACTCATTGCCGAATAATTGTAATCGATACATCAAATCATAACAATCTGTCATTGATTTAATTGGCCATATTGTGGGGTCAATTATATTGTGTACGCCGGAGTATCAATTAAAGGCCCAGTATTAGATGAATGATTGCTTATTATTTAGCCTACCTATTTAAAGGGACACCCGGCCTGCCTTATAACATTCCGCATGCCAAATTACAGCTATGCGCACATGATCATCCGAGCAATTACAGTGCCAAGGTCGCCTGGGGTGGTAGCTGCGTTCCTCGCATAGGTGCTGTCTCGGTTGGCTTTGTGAATAGTACATGAGACAGAATCAAGTCAACGATTGTGTCATCACAAACCGGAATGATTTTCATATTTTAAAATCACAATTTATAATTTTCGAGGCTAGTGTCTTATAATTTTTCTTCGGCGATCTATTGGAATAATTAATTTTAATTTTTACCGCATTAGTCTATTAGATTTTAGATCTCATGGTAATTATTAGAAAATTAGTAGATGTACAGAGATGAAACGTCATGATTATTGTACGCACGCAATGCATCATTTAGTGACGGGTCGTTAGTAAATAAAGTTCCATTATATTCAACAGAAAATCTCCTAGACGCCACATTTTAAAAAGGATTTTTAGCAAGGGAAAGACTAACGGTAAGGAAATAAACCTTTGGGGCTGTACTTGATGTGGTGGATCGAGAAAAATGGTGCTGGGAGGTATATCCCTTTAATACATAATTAGTGTTTTATACAATTGATTGCCCTTATGTCATCCTAGATAATACTGTTTATTCTGGTCAAATGGTCACTGGAATAGAACATTACAATGGTATCATAAGTGTGATTCAATTCCCTTCAATCCCCCGGAATGAAAAATAATACTAATAATTTTAAGAGCATTTAGTTGTATTTCATAGGAAGTACTGCCATTTTCCACACTTCACAGTCTTTAAAAAGCTGAAAATTTAGCGTTAAGGTTCTGATTTTTTCTGATAGTCAAAAAAGATAGTTGGTTTGTTTGTAAACAGGATTTTAACACTCAAAAGTACGGGAAAATTTAGTAAAAAAGGGTTAAAGGGTTACAGGGTTTAACGAGCGTTAACCACTCCTGGTCATCTGCCCGAAGCCCTAAGGACCTATGTCTGCAACAGCCAGATTCCCAGGCGGTCACCCACCCGAGTATCAATCCAGCCCAATGCTGCTTAACTTCGGGGATCTGACGAAAATTTAGTAGCCTATTTATGAACAGTAGCACTAGTTGAACTTTGTTGGAAAATAACATTGTTGACCTTTGCTGATATCTTGCGATTGTTTATAAAAATAGTTGGTTGACATGTTCAATGCTATGAAATATGTTCAAGTGTATTATCTTGTGTGCATTTAAAGAGTATTTGTTTTAAATTTTCCACAATAAGGGGGAAATTCAGTTATTTTGGAAAACACTTATAGGCCTAAATTGAGTTTAGTGCATTTTATTTATTAGTCACTACAGTGCTAATTTTCTGTGAAACTGGTCGTGGTTTCTCTTAAAATAACCACCGTCAAATTATTGCCGACTTCAGTTGATACAATTTGGAGAAAAATTCATTATTTTCCATTTTAAAGGGAAAATTCATCATTTTGGTGCAAATTTGTAGAAATTTGTAGAAAATTTTTAAAGTGCTTAAAACTTAAGAAGACTTGTGCTACAATTTTAAATCTACGTTTAAATCTACCTTAAATTAAATATTTGCTTAAAATCTAGTTAAATATAGTTAAATATAGAACTAGAAGTAATCGTTCTAGAGGCACAGTTCAAGTCTCTTCGAGAGGCAGACAAATTAGAAAACCCGTAAATCGCTAAGATTTTGTGGAATTCACAGACGCTTCAGTCAGCACAACTAATTTAGATAATACTAATACTACTCAAAACGAATCGGATACAGAATCAGAGCATTCTGATACCATCGACGAGATCGATAACGCATTAAATTTGCCTCCTCCCAAACGAGTTCAATCTTGCTCAGCTAATCGCTCTACTCAAAATAATGGTAACACTACAGATTGGGTTAGATCTAGGTCTCCATATAATAAACTTACGACTCAGGTACCCTTAAATTCCCAAGTATCACTTAGTACTCAAGTACCACTAAATAATCAAGTGCCACCTAATAATCAGGAGCACATAAACCAAAATGTGTCATTAAGCCATAACTTGCCACTAAATCAAAATGTGCCACCAAATCAAACTACGCCACTAACCCAAACCGTGCCGTTAAATTTAGTAACGCCACAGCATAATCGTGTAACACCAAACTTGACACCAACTATGCCTAACTTACAAAATACAAACAAGCGCTCAAACACCGCTTAATATTCAAGTGCCAACAAATTTGCAAATACCGAATCATTCCCATGTTCCCATTACTCCAATTGTAGTAATAAATCCCCAAATTTCAAATGGAAATCAAACACCGCTGACTTTAAACCCAAATCATAGTAGCGGACAACAGGGTAATATGATGGATGAAACTCACCTTAAAAAGATTTTGGATCATACTTTAGCAGTATGTTTACAATCAAATAGCGAAAATCTTAAGGCAGTAAATGATAATCATTTAGAAGTACTGAAAAGTATCACCGAATCAAATCAAAGCAGGGATTCACAAAATAAATCTATACTTTGGGAAGAATTACGTTCAGTCAAGAAAGCTATTTTACCTTTTGCAGGGGATGACTCATTAGACATTTTCGCTTTCGCGTTAATGGTCGAAAATTTGCGCACGTTAAATCCTTCACTACAAGATTCAGAACTAGTTTCGGTTGCATTTATAGGTCCAGTTGCAATTTATTTAGTCATGAATCCACATATAGCCACTTCCCGAAATTGGGACAGTTTTAAATAAATTTTAATCGATAGATTTGGTTGAGGAGGTGAATCGTCACCCCACATTTATTTCACACGGCACGACTCAAAAAGGGAGAAACTATCGAACATTTCACTGCCAGGCTAGAGAAAATGGCTTCACAACTTTGGAGAGTTAAACCTTCAAACTCGGAATCACAGCGAGCTTTCAAACAATTAGCTAAGGATGACGGAATGCATTCAGTATTTCTTCACGCTATGCCACGGAAAATCGAAGTTCACGTGACATCACAAATGCATATCACATTTAGGGATACGTATAACTCAGCCATCTATAAACGTTCAATTTTAGCTGGATTCTAAGGCGATGAAGATGATCGTAACTCAGATAAATCAGGTACTAAACAAATTTCAAATACGGAAGTTAACAACTTAGCTTTTGGCACATGCTAGATAAAATGAATTCCTAAAAGAAAGGTATGACTAAGCTTAGTAACGCTAAAGCTAAAAATGTTGAAGCTAAAGTTAGTGCCACAACCACAAATATAAACCAAGTCAAAACGTGCTACCGCTGTTTAGCCCCAACCAACGTAAAACGAGAATGTCGTTCTAAAGACGAAAATCTACAACAAGTCCGACAA
>JAHWFP010050433.1:9150-23449 GCA_023313725.1 Lithobius niger | reverse complement strand
TAGGGATTCTACCCAGTTCAACAAGAAAAATAATCCTTACTCATTTCAAGCTAACACTAGCAATGACCGTAACAATGGTTACAATATCGGGCAACAAAATCAAAATAATGGTAATAATTACGGTAAGAACCAAAACCAAAAAAGAAATCAAAATCAAACTCAAAACCAAAATCAGCAACGGCAAAATAACAACAACCAAAATCGTGTTCCATAACACGCTACGGACATAAACGAGGGCAATGACTCATGTCAAAACGGTTGCAATTCAAAAAACGAGTTAGTAGTATGAAAGTGAACAGGGATTCAGAACTAAACTTAAATCAGTCAGAACAGAGCAATAATGACGATCAAAACCCACACGTCAGCTCAGTTCAAGCTCAAACTCCTGTTAACCAAACTAACAAAGTAAATAATACTTACTCTTTAAAAGTAAAATGTGTTCTATTATTTTCCGACGAAGACTCAAATAAACTAATGCTTAATTTGTACTCAAATGTCGAATGGCACCTGCAAAAACTTGCTTTGCCAGATCACATGTTAGCTTTACCACGCTTAGCATCCTATTTTGATAAAATTCCGTCAAAATATGTTGCGAGGTCTATAGACAGTAATAAAAATCTCGTAAACGAATTTACAAATTCTTTAAACAAAGTTAACGATAAATACAATTTAACTTGTGACTCAGTAATAGTAACTCTATTCGAAGATGGTTTAGACTAGACAAATTTTCATTCAGAATTAAACCCAGTCGATATTAAAAAGCCGATAGTTATTGCTTTATTAGGTAACGAACGCACAATTCAGTTCAAGCATATGGATGATTCATTCTATAACGACGGAATTAAAATGCCTTCGGGCACTTCTATTGGTATTTCACCAACAACACAAAAAGATTGGAAAATTAGAATTCCAACTGTTGTAGGAACGTTTAAACCTACAATTTATTTAACGTTTTGGGACAGCAAAAATGTTGCCAGCCCAAATGCGTCACCAGCATAACACGAAGCGTTGGGAGAGCGAGGAAACTTGCTTACGAGCATTTCTGCTCAAACGGGCAACAGATGGTACAAGCAGCACCATCTAGCGTCCGAAGTTGATACTAGCCGCGAGTCAGAGCAGCAAGGAGAAGCATCGCTCGACTTGAAGCAAACAGCGCCTAACGCTGATAACGTTCAAGTGAACACAGTTTTAAATAAAACTAAGGTTAAATATTAACGTCCATTAAGTGTTCGACGTTGGTAATAGACCGGATATCTGTTTATTAGACACAGGTTCTTCACTTTCTTTAATTACGAACACAGCAGCACAACGCATGCTAAAGAATTTTAGCGTTAAATGCCATTTAATTCCAATGACCACACTAGTCAACTGGGTTGGGGTCGGAAATCGTCAGATTAAAACCGATACGAAAATAGTCACAACTATAAAAAAGAGTGAATTTTCTAGAAATCAAGAATTTATTATCGTTCCTGATGGTTCATTTGGTAACATTTCAGTGCTATTGGGATACGATTTCATGTCAAATAAATCAGATTCGTTAGCATTAAATTGCCCAGATTACGTCTTAACTATAGGGGATTTAAAATTTCAAATGTCGTCAGCACCAAAATTAGCTCACGTAGCTTACAACCAAAATAAGGAAACAATAAACAGGGAATATTATAAACCCAATCACATTTACGTAGCATCGCTTAACGTAGCTACAGATGTAGAAACCGATGATAATCCTAAATCTACATGGAATTGTACCAATAACATTTAATAGACATTACTGTATCCTTGTTACGAGACGAAATAATTCCATCAAATTGCGAGAGTAGAATAACGGGAAATTTACATTTTCCATATCCCGAAATACCGACAGTATTCCAACCTGAAAACGGCGAATTTCCTGTACTTCTTGCTCACAGTCTTGTTAACACAACTCCCACAGGTATTATTCCAGTCATGAGCATTAATTTTAATGGAATTTATGTAGAACTAAAAGCGGGTACTATCCTAGGCACGTACACGACAGCTATTATCGAGTACAAGGATGACGCTTCCTTGAACTAATCAAATTCAAACTTGCCCACCTCAAGTCCCATCGAGAAATCTCAAACCGCAAGTCCCATCGAAATATCTCAAATCTCAAGTCACATCGAGATTTCCCAAAACCAAGTCAAACCGAGTGAAAGCTCACCGGAGGTGCCAGTTAGTAGCCTAACTGACGCTCCCAAGCCTAAATCTAAGGCAGAACTCAACGCGGAATAGGAAATTTTAAAACATAGGTTCACGTTTCCGGATTTAAATAAGGAGGAAACGGGAAAATTACTAGATATGCTTAGAAATCACCACGATTCATTTTCTAAAAACGATTTTGATCTAGGATGTTACGAGGGATACGAAGTTCCCATAGATACTGGCGAATCACAACCAGTAACTTCTAAAATGTACCGAGTTCCATTTCACCAACGTGAATTATTGGATAAATACATCGACGAAATGCAGAGAGTAAGAATAATCCAAGAAGGAAAATTAGGATGGTTATCTCTTTGTCTAATGATAAAGAGAAGGCCAACTTGTTATCGAGTAGTCGTAGATTTACGCGGCTTGAATTCTGTCGTGGAAAGTGTAACTGTTCCAATACCCACTGTGACAGAAAGCATGGCTCACCTTAGCGGAGCTAAGTATTTTACACGCTTAGTTTGGATTTTACCAACTTAAATTAGCCGAATCTGCTAAACCTATGACGTGCTTCTCTGCTAACTCTAAAACCTATTTTTTTAGTAGGCTCCCAATGGGCCTTAAAACAGCGCCTGCGCACTTCCAATTTTGTGCACAACAAATATTTGCAGACATGCTACGGGCCTATTGTACCGTCTATCTTGACGATTGACTACTGAGTAGCCCAGATCTTAAAACCCACATCAGTCATGTGATTCGAGCACTAGAACTAGTCGCTCGTTCCAGACTGACACTCAGCGTTGAAAAATGTGAATTTGCACGTAAAAAGGTCAAATTCTTAGGCTTTGTGTTAGACGAAAACGGGATACAACCCGATAGCGATAAAACAAAGTCTATGCAACATTATCCTACACCTAAGACACCTAAACAAGTCTGTTCATTTTTAGGTATGGTCAATTTCTACAGGCGACATATTTTTTCATTTCCCGAAATGTCACAGATTTTGTCCAGACTAACACGGAAAAACTGTACATTTCTATGGGGCGAAGATGAAGAAAGAGCATTTCAACAACTTAAGCGAACTATGATAAACGCTGCAACGCTTAAACACCCAGATTTTTCTAAACCCTTTTTTCTTGAAACTGACGCTAATGGAGTAGCGATCGGAAGCTGTAAGTCAGTACCACGGAGGTATAAACTATCCGTTAGCCTACACTTCCCAAACCCTCACTGAGGCGGAACGGAAGAAAACAACTACTACAATGGAAATTCTAGCGATTATACATTGTATAGATTCGTTTCGTTGCTATTTACTTGGTAAGATGTTTTTCTTAACTACAGATCATTTCGCAATTTGCTATCTTTATTGTGCCTCCTCCCTCACCCCCCCCCCCCCCCGCAAATTAGAAAGAATCTTACTTCAACTCAGGGAATACGAATTCATCTTACATCGTAAGTCAGGCCGTCTTCTAGCAGTTTCTGACGCGCCATCTCTTATAGAGATACCAGTCGCTGTGTTGGGCAGTCAATTTCCTGACTGGACACAACGACACCTAGCGGCAGAGCAACGAAACGATCCATTCTTAGTCCAAATCATAAAACGCCTTAAAGATCAGTCATCAGAAGATCTGATCGACGCTTCTAACAAGTGAAACATGTTTTATAAAGAATATGACGGAATTCTATACAGAATCCGATTAGCAGACCCAAATAGAGGCCGTATGCACAATCTAGCACAGATGTGTATACCAAAATCTCTATGGAACTATTGTATCCGAGATTACCATTTCACCCCTGGCGCCGGGCATCGCGGAGCCAGTAAAACTAAAGAATTAATAGAGCTATATTGCTATTGGCCTAAAATGATGGACGATATCGCTCATTACGTTAAAACTTGTCAAGTATGTCAAGCTTACGTTAGACCTAATAAACCACACAAGGCTAAGCTAAGAGCCGATCAACCCCTACAGAGACCAGGTCATTCATGGAGCTTAGATCTCATTGGACCCTTGAATAAAAGCATTCACGGGAACATCTACATAATGACGTTAATTGACGACTTCAGTCATTATGTAAATGGAGTCGGAATTCCCGATAAGAAAGCAGAAACAATAGCTAAAAAGTTGTTTTCTCACTTCATAGCTAGATATGGAGCACCCGTGTAACTGCGTGGAGACAACGGATGTGAGATAAACAAAGCTATTGTGGCAAGATTGTCAAATTTGTTGAGTATTAAACAGATAATTTCACTCCTAACACATCGTGGGTAGGAGGAACGGTAGAAGCAGCAAATAAGAGGATAGAAACAGTACTACGTAAGATTTCTGCAAGTTGTCCAGAAAATTGGTGCGAGTATTTAGAATAAGTGACTATAGCATTAAACGCGTGTCCTAATTCAACCACACTAATTAGTTCACATTATTTACATCACGGTTCCGAATTTAGATTGCCGAGTGCCTTAGCTTTCGAACCACCACGAATCTGCTACGGTAGTGATGACACTATAGTACGTCTAGAGAGTAGACTACAAGCAGCATTCGAAGTCGCTTGAGCGCATACTTGGAAAGCAGTTAAGAGACAACAAAACTTTTATAATCGTACTGCACGTCCTTACCGCCATATAGTCGATTATTACATATTATTACACGACTTCTTACCAATAAAACAAATTTCTCCGAAATTACTTCTAGCTTGGACAGGACCGTTCAGAATTATGGAATTCGTTAACGATGTTATCGTTCGTGAACAATTTGAGACCATGGTTCCTAAGAACGAATAACCAACCTGTTCCTTTTAATGGACCTACCGACTTGGAATTATCGGAGCAGCTTAACGGTACCTTGACGGAAGCTGAAATAAAATTACAACAATACACAGCAAAACTTTTGGAAGATCCGACGGATCATTTATCGGAGATTCAACCACCAACGTTTACGCCTTCCGAGCCTGACGATGCAGCTAGCGGTTCAGAAATAAACTCAACCAAGAAATGCAAACGCGTCGAGTGAAAATCGGCCGCTTATTTACAAAATAAATACCGTAAAATAGATTACGAACTTAATAAACAAAGAACGCTTGGTTCTACGCATGGTTATAATACCCGTAGCAGTAAAGCCACCCCAGAAATTAGGCTGCGACGGCAGTTGGAAGAGGTATGGGCATTTAAGGTGTTTGTTAGACCACTGCTGGAATATGCAACCCCAGTGTGGTCTTCTAGCCTTGCTAAAGATATTGATCTGTTGGAGTCAGTCAAGAGGAAGTTTACTAAGAGACTTCCTGGATTGAGACATGTCCACCACTTGGAATGCCTGACTCGGTCTGGACTTGAACTTCTTGAGCTTAGAAGACTTTGCTTTGATCTCATCCTTACTTACAAGATTCTTCGAGGACTTATCTCGGTGGACTTACCACTTTTTGATCCAGCACCCACTACATATCACACCCGTGGTCACCCTTGGATGTTGGCCGTTCCTGGTTCAAGAATGGAGTGCCAGAAAACTTTTTCTCTGTTCGTGTAGTCCCAGTGTGAAATGCTTTAAGTTCTGAGACAGTATGCATGGACACAGAATCAGGCTTTCGCCAAATGCTGATGACTCAGGATCTCCGCAAATTTCTTAAGAAAAATCTTTCGATCTTTGATGGCTTTTCAGTTTTCACTTGTTTTTGTTTTTTAAATTAGTATCTTCTTCATACCCTTTCATTTTGCTAGCTTTCTTAGACGTAAATCAGGTCCGGTGTCAGTGGCTCACACCCCTTCCGGTACACCTTCCACATTAATGTGGTAAACTATACATTTTTTTTATTTATTTGTTTGTAAGAGGCAAACGTTGAGGATGAGTAAGTCTTTGTGTATGGCGTCACCGTGAAGGAGCGTTCACGCGCTCTGAACGCGGCGACCTAGTGAGTTAAAACGGAAGTTCATTTTCCGAAACCAATGCATGATTGCTAGACCAGTCACCTACGTAGTTACAATGCAGGATACTAAATAAGTTTACATTGCATAAACACATGAAAATAGCTTAAGCCTTTTATGTTTCAGGATGTAATGTAAATAACTTTTGAGACGGAAACTCGTAGCTTGTTTTAGAAAATACTATTATTTGAAAATAAGAAAAACATGAAATATATACAAAAACGGGAAGTACAAAAAAGAGAAAAAAAACGGGTAATGCATAAACACGTATAAACATGACATACGAAAATGTAAATTAATACATATTTACAGTATGACATAAACAACTAGTAAAACGTAAAATGAACATATTTATAAAAACATAGCAAATCACAGAGAATAATTAACGTAAGGTTAATTAAAATTAAAATATTTACAAACATGTTATGCAAAAATTTTGCAACAAAATAATACAAAGATTTGCAACAAAAACGGAAACAAAAATTTGAAAACAAAAAAAAATATAAAGACATGCAAAATCACAAAATAAAAAAAGGAATCCACATAACCATGTCGTAACCATCAGTTACAGTAAGAAAATTAAAAAAATTATCGAATGAAGGAAATTCAAGAAAATCGAAATAATTGAATGGATGAAATTTAGTAAAATTTTGACTAGAAAAATGTATTTGGAAAAATAAATAGTAACCGAAAATAATTGAACGAATATTTAAACCTTTATGGTAAATTACGGTTATGGAAAATTAAATTAAAATATGTTGCAAAACATGGTAAAATCAGAATAAATATTTATAACAATCAATGCCAGGGTTCTGGTAAATGAGTAAAATAAAAAAGAAAATCAACATAAATGAAAAAAAAATAGTAAAGAAATAAAACATGAACATTAAATATACATAAAACATTTCCTGAAATAAAAGATCAAAATTAAGTATGTATAAAACATTGTATGCTCACAGATTTAAGAAGCATAAATTTAATACTTGGTCATGATAAAATAATGAGAAAAAAATGAAAAATTTTAAGAACAGGGAAATTTAATTTTGAAAAATTTAAGATTTCATTTAGAAAGTTAATAAACTAATAAGAAAATTTTAATTTGGAAGAACTTTCAGAAATCTATGATCATAAAAACATGACATTTCCCTTCAACAGTTAAAATGGCAAAATAAATAAAATAAAATATATACAGTTATGTACATCCGTGAAATCAGGATGGGCAACGGCGAACTCGACCGCACCGCTCATTTTGTAGCGAGCAGTCCAGAATGGCAACGGCGTTAATCGTCACCGCTTTCGCTCTCCAGGTCATCTTTAAATAAAAAAAATTGAACGACAAAGACTAAAATTCAAGTCATGAAATTATGAACGCATGTGAAATTGACATGTAATCTGGTTCATCGTAAGTATAATTTTCGCATATAGCGATACATGTTGTTACCTTAATTTCTCTCACGTTCATAAGAACAATATGGAGGGAAATCACTGTAAAATTGTATTATACGGGATTATAATGTTTGAGCATATAGATAATAGCTAGAACATGTTCTTTTCCCGACATAATTGTTATAACTACATGAAAATTTTGTGAGTAATACTACACTCCCCCATCCCCCCCCCCCACTCCAGTTAAAGAACTTAATAAGTATTCAAATTAAAATAAAACGAGCAAAATATCCTTTTGTATTGAGACTATAGTTTACAACCATTCCTAAAAAACCACCATTTAGAGTTCGAACGTGCAGCGGAAATTAAATTTTCCTATGCGCAGAGCGCCTAATCTACTTTTAGCGCTTAGTTCGCGCTGCCGCACTCATTGCGGATAACAGTTCAAAACCAAGGAATTTGTAAAGATCCATTCCCGATAATTACCGAATGGTTACCGGACGTTCAAAATTAATGTCTTATGTTGTTTAAAATTATAAGTACTACACAAACTTGCACGGTAAACAAATTGTACTAAGATTTTGATATCACCCCCCTCCCCCTTCTGAAAATTTTCAGAACTTGTATTTTACTCACACTCTAGTTATTCTAGATAGCATGTTATTCTTGAAACGGAAACGGCACCACATAGATAAATAATAGGCTATATAGGAGTCCAATTTCATTAACTTAGTTCGGACAACCTAGCCAAATTAAACTTTTACACAAATAAATAAGAACATCGTTACGTGGCACGGATTCCCTTTCACGAATAGAAAATGATAAAAGCATTTCAAGGACATTCATTTCTTAAATTTAAGAAATAAATAAATGAAGTTATATGGGACGGAAAGCCAATGGGCTCGAGATTGGTTTAATAAATACAGATGCAGACGTAAATAGGTTTGCATCTGTATGTATAAATGAAGGTCCTAAGTAGATGCTACTTTGATTATTTTAAAGGCATAAATTATCAAAAACATTATGAAACGGAAGTTGGACGAACCATGCATGTAGCTATGCTGTATTATTTAAATTTTACATCCATACGGACATGGATTATGAACAATTCAATACAGAATTATAGTAATCAATATTGCATTTTACATCCATAAGGATATGGATCATGAAACGTAAAAATTTGTAATTACATTTAATTAAATTCAATGACCAGTTCGTACAAATTCCTTCACCCAATGGTTAATTTAAATAGCCTTATGTTGTTCATAAATTATACAACATATCAATAAATAGAAATTGATTTTATACCATTTCATGTAAATATAACTTACCAAAAGGCCTAGAATTCATAAAGCCTATACCAGTAAAATTGAAAATAAGCACCTAACCTTAAAGTAACTTAATTTTACTTTTGAGAACCACTGAATTAAATATTAAAACACTTTTGGAAAAAAAAGTACTTGTCAAAAACTACATATTTCTTTGCAATAATGTATCTTCAAATGCATTTATCGCATTAGATTTTTTTAAAACTCATTACAGTCAATAATTAAGCTTAAATCGCATAATATTGTGATATGATTTAAATGAGCTTTTGGAAGTGTTTAAAAGGAAATATTTTGCAGAAACAAATTGGTATTATCATTTCCACTTCCAACAAATAAAAACAGTATTATTTACTAACCAGTATATGAATGAAAACTTGAAATAAATATTAAATATGAATATTGTACGATTTTTTTAAAAATAGTATCAATAACAATAACAATGAAAAATAAGATGATAAATAAGAATCTTGCCATACTGTCCGTTGTGGCATATGGGACAGTCATTCCTACACGTACCAGGGCGCCGGCACTGCTGGATGCCGCTGCCGGATGCTCCCGCATCGGCGATGGTTGGAACGTCCGGATCTTGAACATGTCTGATGCGGACAAGGTCCGGAAGCAGGGGCAACCCTTCCAGCATGCAGTTTGGGAAAAATTCGGCGATGTCGTCAAGTAGTTCATCGGTCGCTGGTGCAGCTTCCAGTCGACGGGCGGCATTGTTGAATTGGGCTAACGCACTGTGCAGATTCTGCTGCATGAAGAAAGTGTTCTCCGCATTCACCGCCCCCCAGAAGTACACCGAAAAATATTCCGTCCCGTGGGGGAACGGTGGAAAAGTCAGGTACCGACAATGTAGGCACCGGCGAGTGGTCAAAGGACTGCACTGTAAATAATGCACACTTAAACGTACTTGTTGCGCTAGGGACGACTCTTCGGGCGGGGTACAGTCAACCAAAATATTTTGCCACGGATTCTCCAGGATTATTTCCATGAAGAAGAGCCGGAGCACGTAGTCCAGCGGATCCTCATCCGGTAGCACCGGGGAAAAAGGTACTTCTTCGGCGGACCGGTGGGGACACTCATCAAACAAGGACGGAGTCCTTTCACAATGCAAATAATGGTCTATGCAGACCGAAAATAGCAGCAAGTTCAGGATAACAACCGTAGGAAGTCTTTTAGGTAACGAGGCATGTTGGTAACCGTGCTCCTCTCATCCTTTGGGGGAACCCTTCTCTTCTTTTGCGGTGGATCCATTTTGGGAAAAAATTGGAGAGCGAAAAGCGAGTACACAACTTTGTGTGCGGGTAAAATCACCGAATTTTCCCAAGTACGAAAAATTTTTTACCCAAAAATGGACATTGGCAAAACCAATGGGTTTCAAGTTCAGGCTTGACGCCACGAAAAGGGGGCTGTCTCTTTTTCCTAGGGACCAAGCTCTTCCCCTCGGCTCTTGCAGTGACCATCAGCTATTGTTTACATGGCCTCGACCAAGCTACGTTTTGAGGTCAGATCAAGCCGACATGGCCCAAAGCCGTGCCCCAATCCTTTCAACCCACCGATCACTTTCGTTTATTGCCCACCCCCTTCCCTCAGCAGATAGTGAACATGCTCAATTGCACTCATCAGCAAGTGAAAGGGATGGTCAAAGTAGGTCAGGACGCCTCATCCTTGACCATGACAACAGCTTGCTAGCCACCCAAGAAGCTAAATTTAACAAACTCACTCCATAGTGGGAAAATACAAAACTATTCTTTTGAAATAAGAGAAGAAAAAATTCTGAAACATTATTTCAATAAAATAAAATTATTTTATTCATATATAAATGTCACTAACAAATACAAAAACAAAAAATTTGTGTAAATAATTGTGATACGTTTCAGATAACCTTGAAATATATGTGAATGTAACATAACTGATGTAGTCCAAAATTCATGTATTTTCAGAAAATTGTGCAACGTACAGTTAATTGTGGTAAAGTGTCAAGATGGCAGATAAATGGAGAAAAGAGGCTAAATCATAGAACAGGGATCATTCCACCATGATCCAGGACAAATGAATAAAAAGATAAGTGATTCATAGCCTTGTGGTGAAAACAATCAGTGTGAATTATACACCCCCACTCCTCCTTGCCATGACACACATAAATTAATTGCCATTACTATGCAAACTTAAATGTAGGAATTTTCTTAAATTAATGGGCCAACACAAATAGCTTATTAACTTGGAAAACATTGCCGTTACTCATTGTAAAGCTTATTAACTTAAAAAACATTGCTGTTACTCATTGTAAAGCTTATTAACTTGAAAAACATTGCTGTTACCTATGGTAAGGCACACTTAACATTAATTATATAAAATGGTTCACCATGTGAATCCACTTGTTAAAGGGTGAAGTACGCTTAAGACCTGGAATGCCAAACGCAAGTTCAACTCAATGGTTACACTAAGTTTCAAAGTACCTCACACGCAAGTTCCTAAGGAACAGATTACACATGTTTACTTAGGTTGTAGTGAAAAACCTTGAAAGATCTACCGCATGCTGGAAATAACTTTTTCCTGGTTGGGAACAACCGCATGTGATACTTAGCGTTGTAATAACTTATAACCTAGCGAATCAGTGATGGAGTCTGGCCAACTAGTATTATTTGATTCGCCCAAGGTAACTTGGACTGTAGTTACAATGTCACTCAGTGACGTGGAAGTCGGACGATCAAAATTTCGTTCCCCTTAATTGAGAAAAAATGTAGTTAAAGTGACTTCCGGTGCTAGCTACCACAAAAGCGGTGCAACATCGCTAGGAATGTCTCTGCATATTCTAAGTTAAACAGTGCAGTCACAACGCTTAGATACTGCAAAATGATATCTATGACAGCAGGTTATTGGAAACTTGCATATCATAAACAAATTTGCAGCACCAATGAAAAAAAAATATGTTGTATAATTGCTGCATTTCGATTTAATTTTAAATCTTAGATTTCTGGAATTTTCGAATTCCAGCATCTGACTTTCCTATGTATTGGTTGCTTACGTTCAGGAGAACCAATGAGGTAGCATAGGTATAAAAGGGTTTTTTTGCCATGCAAAAGAGCTCGTTATAGGCGATAGCCTTACAGACAAATCACTGTACAACATTCACTCTACTAACGAATGTGAGTCACTAGAGTATCGCACAACATTAGGCTCAAGGATTATGCCGATCACATCCTGTAGTATAACATATTTATTGTGAGGAAACACAATAATTTCTAAAAGTCATGTTTGTTGGTGGAACTTAACTGTTAGGTTCGACCTGAGCATGATAGTCAAAATGGGTTAACACACATATACATTAACAAGGTTCTTAAAATGCCATGATAGACGGCTTTCTGTATTGATCAGTTTGAACTGTCACGTGGTAGTCAAAAGGGAAAACAGACAAACACAAATACAGTTGTTTCTAAAAAGTTACGATTAACAACTTTCCCGCACGGGTTAGTCTAAACTGTCTCGTAATAGTCAAATGGGTGAAACAATAACAAGTAAACGTAAATAAATTTTACACACCACATCAAACGAGCCGCATACATTATGAGTTGCAGTACTCGTTATGCTGCTTTGAAAATGAAACTTAAGAGTCAAACAACAGACACAAACAACGATACTACCAAACGTAGAGTATGTGAAGATATTTTGAACATTAAGTACGCAATAGGCACACAGTCACGAAAATTTTCATTGGGAATGACACTTAAATGAAGGGGTTAAGCGAATACGACTTAATGCGGTAACAAAACAGGTATCCTGTCCCCTCCCTTGTCCTAATGCTTATTTTGTTACTATGTAGCATGAAAATTTACCAAATAAGTAAAAAGCATGTTGGAACTGACTTTGATAACTTGGACGCCAGTTTGATCCCAGGGCGGGACCAAACAAGTAATATTGTATTCAGAAACATACAAGTTTATGGGCGACTCATGTATGTAGCATGCATATGATATTTTATTTATGAAGACTGTGTATTCCGATGATCTTGTTGTCATTGGTACTGCCAGGAAATAATAATTAAAATTTAACAATGTCAAATAGTACTGTTCGAATCGAACCAAGGACATTCCATATTTTTTTTATTTATTAATTTGCCTATGAATGCAAATTGCAGTCACGTTTGGCTATAAAAGTGACTTTCTTCAAAATGTGAAGAGGTAAGAAACTAGATTTCAAAGGGAAAATGTTGAAAGTTGAAAAAACAGCCAGTAAACGCTTGTGTTTTCTTTCATTCCCCCAGCTAGAGCAAAACTAAGCCAAGCGGCTGGCGACGTAATTACAGAGGGTAGAGAATCTACTCAGCCTTGAACGACCTTGGCCAGAGCATGGCCAACTCGAGGTTGAAGGTAGAGCACAACACGATATGGGAAAGTGCCACGCCCCCTCCTTTGAAAGCGAGAGGGAAAACAAACCCATGTGGCCAGCACAGAGAAAGCGAAATATTATTTATTTCAGATCAACAGCAACAAAAAAAACCTAAATTTTGGGGGCGTTAAAATTGGTGTCTATCGTCTATACGAAAATTTATACTACCTGTAAATTAAATTGCATTCAGTTCCTGAGTGCTCTTTATGACTTGAGGTTTTTCGCTCTCCTGATCCAACTAGTGCGCAACCCCACTGCGCATGCGTCACCATGCGCAGTCCTCCTATAAAAGCAGACAGCTCACCCCAGGCGGCCATCTCTTTTCCTCTCGATATGTCAACCATGACGGTGGCTCAAGAGGGGAGGTAGGGTGGGTATTTACAGGTAGTATAAATTTTCGTAAAGACGATAGAAACCAATTTTAACCCTCCCAAAATTTAGGTTTCTAGTCGTCGGTCGAAAATTTCTACTGCCTGTAAATTAAATTGCATTTACAGTCAGACCTCGTCAATATAGGTGGCGGGCACCATCATGGCGAGTCACCCCGGGTTGCGGACTGGCTCCCCCAAAAAGTTTTAACAAAACTTCGCACTTTATTGAAAATACAACAGAAACAGGAATTTGTATCTCTGTCGTACGATTTGGTGGCCCTGAAAAGGGCAGTTTGTTTAGAGATGGGGTCTTGCTTCCGTCTTCTGGAGGCCTTGAAGCGGGAGGTCTTGCTTCCGTCTTCTGGAGGTCTTCGTTTCTGTGTTAGTGCTTAAGGGGGTTGGACTATGCATCTGGCTGCTACGATTGATCCCAGACGATATAGCCCATCTTCTTGTCTTGACATGTCTCTGAGATAGTGACTTGTGAAGACGGTTTGACTTCTCCAAGACGTGGCTTGTAGGATTTCAGCGATGGAGACTTGGTTGTGGAAAGCCCATGAAGTTGAGAGTGCCCGGAGTTCGTGTGCAGTTGCCTTGATGTTGTTATCGGCACAGCTGATGTTCGCATCGTTGTATACCCTGTTGATCACAGTTTTGATCCAATTGGCGATCAGTGCAGCCGAAGTTACATTTGTTCCTTTGGTGAAGGGAAGGAAGAGTTGAGTGCGTCCTCTTCGACATTCGGG
>JAHWFP010050431.1:13473-25578 GCA_023313725.1 Lithobius niger | reverse complement strand
CAATCAACTTACTTAGATGAGTAAAGCATGTAACATACTTCCTACAGCTTAGTTTGAAGAGTTAATTCTGTTAGATACTTCAAACAGCTTAATAAGGTAGGGAAAGCATGTTAGGTATTGTACATAGCTTATTTTGATGAGTGAAGCGAGTTGGCAACTTCAGTTAGCTTACTTAGATGAGTAAAGCATGCTTCCATACTTCTTACAGCTTAGTTTGAAGAGTTAACTGTGTTAGATAGTTCAAACAGCCTAATAAGATAGTTAACCCCTTGACTCCCGGCATGCTAAGAACTACTCTGCACTCATATACCAGGTAATGCAGTGAAGCCCTTAAAAGCATGCTGCACAAACACTGTCCACACCACTGCTCGCTGTAATTTATCTTTGCTCTTTAGCAATTGTTTTCCCAAATTTAGGTATCTTTTATTCCTCCACCCCCCCCCCCCCTAGAAAAAATATAATACCCTGGTATAATACCCTGGTATAAGCAATGGCTTTCGAATAGAAAACACAATTTCGAGGGAACAATCGCTTCTCAAATAATGTTTTTTTTAATTCCTCCAACCCATTTGAGTTGGGGGGGGGGGTGACTGGATGAGTACAAATACAATTTTGAGGAAATAATTGCGTATTTGACCTACCTATTTATAGCATGTCTGTATTTTTTGGGGGGTAGGGGTTTGGCGAAATAGAAAACACGTAAACTTTTGGGGAAGCAAGTGAAAATTTGAACCAGCTATATACATTTTTTCTGTACTTGTTCTTTTTTGGGGAGTGGGGGGGGGGACGGGTTGAAGGAATATAAAACACACAATTTTGAGGAGATAGTTACTTATCTGAAGCCAAAAAAAAAAAGGCAACATGCTGTAAAAGAAACCGGTCACTTCCGTAAGTAAAACCATTTACAGATTTAGCTTCGTCGTCAATATCAGATATATCAGACAATTTAGAGCCACTAAATCCAACACCCTCCTCTTCTGGACCATATTTCGAGTCAATACTATCATTTTCTTCCATTTTTTTACTTCATGTTTGCAGTAAAATTTAGAAAAACGCAGTTGGATGCATGCTCGGCAAATGTAAACAAACCAACTTCGTTAGGCCTAACCAGCGCTAGCGCGCTTACGACGGGCTGGAAATTGCAGCTTGTAAATTCACAGTCACTTACCATTGATCCGATCCTCTTCTGGAACGATTCACGATGAACCATTATCACTTTCCACAGCCTTCATGCCACATAATTACAGCCAAACTAACCGAAAATTACTAAAACCGGCAGAAAACGAGGCGGCCGCACGTTTGTCATTGAAGCAAGAAGGCTTGATAGCACCGCCCTTCAGAAGGCCGCATTGTTGTGTCCAACGTGGTCTGTGAATGGCTGAAAACAACGTGGAATTTCACTGGCTAAATCGTTTGTGACGTCACGGCCAACAAATAGCCTCTTTCTGCATCCTACCAGTGTAAAATAAAAGTATTGTTGGGCCCAACCACGCTTGGTGTGCTATGTATTTGACAAGGCTAAACAAACACGTACGCGTCGTACGTGTGGTAGGAGATAGCAACGTTTTAAGCACGTACGGGTCGTACGTCTGGTAGTCAAGAGGTTAAAAGAATGATAATCGAAAATAGCAATTATACATTGAGTTACAATAATGGCGGCCAGAAATGATGAGCGCTGCGGTTGGTTTTGTGAGATTTTCAAATGTTTATTGTGAAACTTCTGGGTTGAATTTTCCAATTCGGGCTTCCTCAAGAGGTAGATATTGATTCAGGCTATTAAACAGTGAAGAGTTTGACCGTTTCTGTCCATTATTGTGGAAATGGCTGAGGTTTGAAAATCGAGGTTTTTGGGCGCTCAGAAAAAGGAATTGTTCGTTTGCAAAACGAAGTCTTTTTCGACGGCCAGCCTTTACACTGTGTTGGCTAGTATACACCCCGTTCCATCTTCGCAACTAGTTTGGCGGGGGAGGGGGGTAAAAACATTACCTTCCTTGTGCGCACGAGTTAGTTGTTGGTATGTTGGACCTAATTCCTTTATCCAAGATCGCGGCGTTCGAAAAAGCCGACAACATTTCGATATCTGTTTTTGGTTTCGAGGATCACGAGCCTTGTGTTTATCGCGTGAGTTCCTTAGTTGAAAGTAAACATCACGTTGACTTGCTTCTTCTCGATGGACACTGCATGACGATAAAAGATTTCAACAATTCATTGCGAGTTTCAACCCCAACAGAAATTTGAACTATTTTTGCAGGCATTGCTACACGGTTTTCGAAATCATTTCAGGTATGAAAACTACCACCTACCATCTTGTAAGGGAATTCCGTATCAAAAGTCCTCGTTGACTGGCAATGATGTTATCCGGTTTAAGAATTTCAAGAACAAGCTCAAAAGGTTGTACATAGGTATCAGTCTAATCTGTATTTATCGGTATTTTTGCAATATCGGTATCGGACCATTATAAGGCTTCCGACACTGATATTTGTTATGCCAAGAAACGCAACTGTCTTCCCTGCAAAACTGACACCAAGCACGACAAAAGCAACAACCAAGTGAGAAAAGCAAAGCCATTTGCTCAGCTTGTAATGAAAATGTAGCATTTGATGGTTCTGACGCTGTAAGTTTTACAACAACCAAGTAAAATCTAACTGAGAAGATGAATGTACTGAAGCCATATGTAGAAATAAGAGTAAAAATGCTGTTATTGCTGCACAGAACATTTTGGATCATCTCAACAGTTGGAACCCAAGCAAAACCAGCAACCGAAGTAGCATTTTTGGTATGAAATTTAAACTTATAGTCGTGATTTGTTATTATTATCGGTATCGACATCTGTATCGGTATCGTATCGGATCGGTTTACCCTTCATCGGTATCGTATCGTATCGGTAAAAAGTCATATCGGCCGATCCCTACATAGCCTATGTGGATTTTGAAGCAGTGCTGCATCCAGTCGCCAGTTGCAATGGAAACGATACATACACCAGAGTTAACCACATACACCAAGTTTGCAGTTTTGCCTACGTGATTGTGGGCCACTTAGGCGGAGTGTTTTCTAAAAAGTTGTACAGAGGAGTAGATTGTGTGAAGGTTTTCTTTGAGTCTATATTAGAGGAGCAAAAAAAGAGCTTACGTGGCTTACGTGGATTCCCACAAGCAACGGATGAAACAGTTAACCACGGAGCAGTGGTTGCTGTACAAAGAAGCTGCGGTGTGCCATCTTTGCAAACACAGTGCATTTACCCCTCCCCAAGAAAAGTTTAATGGGTTTACGAAAGTACGAGACCATGACCACATTACCAGTGAATTTAGAGGTGCCGTGCACAGCAAGTGTAACTTCGCTCACACCTTGAACAAAAACATAGCGGTTGTTATGCATACGGTTGTGTAATGTGCGAGTATCTACCGACTGGAGAGTACGAATGGGTGCCGGAAGGCCAGCTAGAGAATATAAATCTCGATACTTACGGAGATCAGAGTGATGCGGGGCTGATATTGGAAGTGGACTTGAAATACACCGAGATGCTTCATGCATCGCATAATGATTTCCCGTTAGCCCCGGAGCACATGAAAATCACAAAGTCTATACTTTCTCCTTTCAACCGTCGGGCAATCGAGCACTTGCGGTTAACGTACAGCAAAGGCCTAAAGCTAGCAACTAACCTTCACTCAAAGACAAACTATGTGGTGCACTATACAAATTTGAAATA
Organism: Lithobius niger; assembly: GCA_023313725.1. Lineage (NCBI taxonomy): Eukaryota > Metazoa > Arthropoda > Chilopoda > Lithobiomorpha > Lithobiidae > Lithobius > Lithobius niger. The sequence goes on along the minus strand of JAHWFP010050431.1, from coordinate 21,872 downwards.
CTACATCTCTCTCGGCATGGTTCTTAAGAAAATACACAGCTAGTAACGATTTTGACAAAAACCTCTACAAACTGCAAAATAATTCGATTTTCGGTAAGACGATAGAGAACAAACGCAAGAGAAACAACGTCTTGATAGCAACGACGAAAGAGAAAGCTATCAAGTATGTGTCTCACCCCCGCACCACGAGTTTCACTTCTCTTAGCGAGGATTTGGTAATTTTTACAAAGACGCCTGCAAACATCATCTTGAACAAGCCCATCGTGGTTGGGTTTAGCGTCTTGGAACTGTCAAAGTTATTAGTCTATTGGTTTCACTACGACCACATGATGAAAAAGTATGGACCAGAAAGATGTAAACTCCTAGTCACGGATAGTTTGTTATTGATAGAAACAGACGATATTTACAAAGATATGGAAGAAGATGCATCGTTGTTCGACACATCCGACTACCCAAAAGTTCATTTCTTACACGCCAACGTCAACAAAAAAGTATTGGAGAAGATGAAAGACAAGACAGCGTTTTACAATCGGATGGGAAGAACAAGATGGCCTGGGAAAGCATTAAGAAAACAGCACAAGTGGTGCACGAAATGTACAAGAATGTGCTGTTTAATAATAGCGTCGTGAGAACTCTGGGGTCTTACATTCGTTCGGAGGCGCAAAAACTAAAAACCGTTACCATCAACAAGTTGGCTTTCAGTCCCCATGACGACAAGAGATGGGTCTGCGACGATGCAGTCAGTACTCTAGCTTATGGGCACGTGAATTCAGCTTAAACTATCTATATTATCCGTCCAGCTGTTGTACTTGGAGTCATAGCCCTTCCATTTAACGAAATAAAGCATTTTTCCATCTTCACTCCTCTTTTTACGTAAATCTGGAACTTGGGTTTTTTTGAATTTCCTGTTCGTAGAAACCTCCGAGCACCGGTTCACCCTACTCGTCCTTCAAAAGACACGTAACTGGTTGGGTTTTATGCACTTTACGGATCGCGAATACTTCGTTGGTAAAATTTTGCAAATATCCTTTGTCGAAAATTTTTTTAACTTTAGAAATTCTGACTTTATTTCCTACAGTGAACTTTGGTTTCTTCAGCAGTTGTTTAGGGCTAGTTCGTCTCAGCAACGGTTCGTGACGTCTGGTTACTTCCCTAGGTTTCAGTTTTGTTTTGGAATGAACCGTGTCGTTGTAATGCGAAACCAACTCGTCGATAATGTGTATCCACTTGTAATTCCCTTGCCTGGCGAATTCTTTCTACATTCGAGTTTTCAGCATTCTGTTGAAACGTTCAACCACGCTCGCTTTCTTCTCAGAGTACGTAGAGTCCATGTTAATGTTATGGCGTCTAAGTAGCGCTTTGAAATTTTTATTGTTGAACTCACTACCTAAATCGACTTGTAAATTTTTAGGGGCTGTCGCTCCTGAGAGTATCTTCTTGAAAGCTTCGGTAACATCTAGTCCAGTTTTAGATTTAAGAGGAATGGCCCAAGCAAACTTGAACGTGACCTTAATACAAGTCAGTAGGTAGTTAAATCCTTTATTTAGCTTAGCGTACTGTATCATCGCCACCAAGTTAGCCTGCCATAGATCGTTTAGGCTCAGTACAATCACTTTCCGTCTCGGAAAATTTTTCCTCATTGGTTTGTGAAGTTCGTTTACGAGTTAATCCATTTCGTTTTTTTTTTCCCCATTCCGAATTTTATTTTTGTTTGCATTATTTTTTTAACGATCGATGCAGCTAATTTTTCTCTCCAAGGATCCTTGCATACTTTTCGAGCTTTAGACATTAGAATTTCATCAGCAACGTGCCTTTGGTGTATATCTGAACTTTTCGAGTAGTCAATATTGTGATCTTTACACGCCTCGTACAGTTCATTTATTCCTTTATCACCTCTAGCTAATCTCTTTTCTAGTTTTGTTCCAGGCCCGCAATATTGATACCCGGGCAAATGTAATTCTGCGGGCAAATGGTCAATCAGTTTATTTACAATACCCTCCCCAGATTTAACGAAGGAAGATTTTTTGTTCCACACACATCACAAAACACTGCTTCCATTCGTCTGTTATCTTTCGATATTGAAATAATAGGAGGTTCGGGTCGGTTAGATGTGTGGCGTTTACATTTCACACAAAACTTCATCTTGATTGCTTTCCTTTTTTATTATACAAACAATTTTTAACCTAAACCTAAATTTTGATAAGCAATATTTTTTTCACGAGTGGTGATGACGCGTCGTTGTTCCAATTCTGATAAAATTTCAATTATCTCGGTCCTGTGACCATCGTGCCCCGCTCGGCTGGATCCGTACATAAGCCTCAATCTCCTGACCAGGTCGTTTGGATCGTCGTAGTACTTGTAATTCACCGTTCTAGCAGACCTTGTTTTTTTTAACCATGCCAGTCTTCTTTTTCTTCGTTTTCATATCCTCCAAAATAGGTCCTATTATCACAGCGTACTTGGCACCGCGATTAGATTTGGGTTTTTGAGTACCCGGATCGTTGTTTTGATAGATGGCATTCGTATTTTTCAAAAGAGACGCGCAAGATGCCTTGACATCTGGAGGATACGAAGGGTTCTTTCAGGTCCTTAAAAACCAGCAAACTCCAAAGTGCTCCCTGGTACTGTTTACCGCCAACAACTATATCGTTCTCGGATATTTTTATGGGTCTATTCGCCATGCTCAGTTCTCCGGTTTTCATGTCGTATTGCAGTCTAAAGACTGGGTCCGAATCTCAGGGATTTTCGAAAAATTTGAGCAGGAAATATTTTGCCGTTTGCTGTATGATTTGCCCCGGTAACAGACTATCCAAGGATCTGAGGGTGGGGAAATTTGGAATTTCTGGAGGTGTCGAAACGTGTCTGTTTTGAATTGCTGAAAGCACGGGGGTTAACTTTCGGTCCTGTACTGGTAGACACGTATTCGGTTCGCATAACCGGAGACGGAGTCACATATTCGGATACATTGGGAGAAATGAGAGGATCTCGCGCTATCGGAGTCGAATGGTCAACGAAACTGGGAGGTGTCGGTAATTCAAACTTTCCCGTATCGTCCATTGTTACCTCAGTTTCCCACCCATCCTTGTCATTATCATCCTCTGACTTATAAGTTTTTACAGGAGTAGCAATATGTATACGTTTCGCTCGTTTTTTAGTTGGAAAGCCAACAACTACCTTCGAAGGACTTGCTGCGGGTGTTGGTTTCGGGATAGTTGGTTTCAAAGTACTAACAACGAGTTTAATAAACTTGCAAAGATTCTTCTTGTACTTGCTGGTCCAAACGTTGATCCAATAATTTTTTTGTTAAACGTTTTTTGAGTTTAACAATTTCACGTTTCGTTTCCATGTTCTTTTTTCTTTCGGCTTCTTTTATGTACGCACGAAAACGAACGTTTATAATGCCCTTCATTTAATGTTTTGTCAATCGATAAAAATCCGTACGGGTCGTCCCAACACGTTCTACACAATGTTTTAAACTCGGGAAATTTTATGTCAGGACCGACGTGATTTTCGTACAGATGTTTTAGGTTTAATTCATTCACAGGAAAAACGATTAATAAATTGGCATTATCTCTAAACACCTGCTTGGGAATTCTTGTATAGGACTGACTGCAATAAAAAATATCGGCAGTCAAATGGCGCCCTTGAGCGAAGTAACGCTCGATGTTATTTTGTTTGTCCAAAAGCACATCATCGAAAACAATGAGATTACAGAAGGTCAACCTTGCTCTAACCCGACCCGAGAGGGCAGGCAATGACAACACCTACAACTACGTAACGAGGATTAGGAAAGACTACGCCCTCGACACGAATGGACTCATTTACTACCGTGACTTGCTCCGGACAGAGCCCTCCCGCAATCCACGTGGCACCTCTACGTTCTGAGGGAACTCCGTCGCACCTACCTGTATCACTGCCATGACCACCAACAGGCAGGCCATCTGGGAGTTAAAAGACCATGCAGAAACTGCGGGTGGTTGCACACTGGCCGAAAATGTTTTTGGACTGCAAAAAGTACGACAGGTCGTGCCACGCCTGCCAGATTGCGAAGGTCGCTCAGGTGAAGAATGCTGGGGACATGCAGCCGTTCCAGGCATCCCACGTGCTTCACATCCTCGGAATAGACTTCGTTGGACCACTCCCAGAGTCAACTCTCGGGCACAAGTACGTTCTTGTAATGTTGGACTATTTCATGAAGTACCTGTGATTGATCCCGACGAGAAACGCGACCGCCAAGACGGCAGCCAGGAAACTGCTGAAGGAAGTTTTGCTGAGATTTGGGACTCCAAAAATTGTGGTCTCGGACAATGGGACAGCTTTCGTCTCAAAAATCTTCGACGGCCTGTTGCAACTTTCTTGCATACAACGTAACAGGACGACCACCTACCACCCGCAGTCGAACGCAACCGAACGGGCGAATCGAACTTTCAAGGCGTGTCTACGTGCTTTCCTGCAAGACCATGAAGAAACCTGGGCCCCAGTCCTACCAGCGCTGCAGTACACAATCCTTACAACACTCCCACGGGCGAGACATCCTTCTACCTAATGTTCGGGAAAGACCCAAACTCTCCTTTGCAGGTCATAAGTCTTCCAGACACCATCGAACACCTGATGCCAGTTGAATATGCAAAGAAATTCAGGGCAGACATGGACAAGGCTAAAGATTTCGCCACGGCACACATAGCCCAGGCAGGAAGATCAAAGAAGCTCGAGTATGATAAGCACAGACGGAAAGTCTCCTACCAGAGAGACGATTTGGTCAAAGTCCACAACAGGGTGCAATCTGATGCGGCCAAGGGCATCACCAAAAAACTCGAACACGTGTACTAAGCCCCGTACAGAGTCCAATCAAAACTGAGCGAGGTCACATACTGGGTGGTGTCTATAGACGACGTTGCGGCGGACTCGGCAGTCTACAACGTATCGAACATGGAGCCATATTGGGGCCCGGTCACCATGGAACCTCACGCTCGTCAAGCATAGGACTTCGTAGCCCACCCCACCCGCCGCGGACCACGAACCTTAGAAGCATGGCAAAGACAACAATTCTCCCGACTAGACAGCGATCAGGGCACGAACTCTGACAGTGACCCATGAAAGACATCCTAGCGAGAGTCTGTTTGGGCCGCGCCCCTAAACCCCCACCAACACATCTTTCGAGGCCGTGAAACGTAATAGTTTGTGTGAGGTCCAAAAGAAACGAGAAAAATGCATAAAGTTCACTCATTCAGTTTTACTGTGCAAACAAAGAGACATATGGGGGGAAAAATATCAGCATTTTTTCACATGTGAAAGAATAGATAAAGTTCACTGACCATGGGCCACCACAAAAAGAAAACGAAGGCCACAAAATCGCGCTTCATAGTTCATAGTCCAGGGGTCTTTAGTTAAACAGTAATAAAATGTTTCAGCAAGAAAATTACATAACGCCTTCTGAGGACGTCAAGGTGAATAAAATAGATAATGGAACGGACTTACTTTTTCTGGCTTTCGTCCCTCAGTCCGACAATTTTGCCTTCGAACACAATAATCCACTTTATATTACGCATCTCAAAGAGCTTCCAACCATCTCCATGGTCGGCCCAAGGTCAGGTAAAAGGATCATTGATGGGAGTCACAACAGAAAAACGACCCGCATGGTCACAAGTTTACAGCAGGATAAAAACACATGGGGAAAAAAACGGAAATAAACACATCGGTATACAGTGGTAACCCGGGGGAGAAGAAAAAAACAAAGTCACTACACATCATTGTTGACAAAACAAAAGCAATACTTATTACAAAACAATTGTACTTCAGAGTTAAAAGCATAACTCAACAGGGTCATGAGCCCCAGGGCACAGCCCTGGATTGCCACAAGGTAATCACGGACTAACATGGCCAAGCCAGGAGTAAATAAACATCACAGTAAAGCACTTAACGCCGTCGACCACGACCAGCTCTCCAATGCTTTTCCCAGAAAAATAAAGAGGGAAAACGAAAAAGGCATTTCACAGAACTAAACGCGCATAAACAAACGTGAAACAACGCGTCAACCCAGACTGGCGTCCAAACGCGGATGACTAAGCGTAACAAGCATCTGACGAAGACGGTATTGCCCCTCCTGCCGAGCCGGGTCAGCGAGACTGTCTCTGCAACAGCCCAGGAAAACTCCAAATAGCATAGATGCCTTTGAGTGGCTTTTACTGGGAGATGTTGCCCCGTTCGCAGACGAGCCGGACTGGAAGTGGGAGTCGACTTTCGAGTAATCTGTAAGTTCTCCTCGGACCCTCACGGAGCTTCCACAGCGACTTACTGACTGTAATTCGAATGGTTTGGCAGTTTTTAATCCCGTCAAGTAAGAACCAGCCGTTTCAGGTCAAAAGTAATTTGAGCGGAGGTGCAATCCGTGGTAAACCTAAGGTCATTCTGCAGGGGTTAGTCGTGGATTGAAGCCATGGCAGCGATTCGTACACGCTACCCCAACATTCCGTTCGCCATTCAAAGTGAAAGGACACACCTTCCGCACATCGAGTGCTTGCGTCGGATTGTCAGCAAAGTGGAACAGCAACCAGTGTGGACCAATTCAGAAGTCTCCAGCGAGGTGGTCCGAGCTCCCGAGTTGGAAAGAGGGACACATTATTCTCGAATTCTCGACTCCTTGCATTCATAATGTTGTGCGCAGTGTTCAGTGTGTTTTCTGTTCAGTGCGACGTCCAGTGGAATTGTGCATCGGACACTATTCATCTACAATATGTTACACTAATGTGTCCATAGTTTTAAGTAGTTTTAAGTCACCCAACTTTGTACACCACTGCGAAAAGCGAGGATGGTTTTCTGTCAGATGGTGAACCTGGCTTTCAAGAGGGAGGCGGGGAGCCTGTCAGGTGCGGCCCCTCAGAGCCCGTCGCCCCTGACAACGCTCGTCTCTCTTGCCCTCCTCCTGCCTGGCAATAGCAGTTGAGCCGTACGACTCACACACAAGCTAGCCTTGCTTGCTGCTCACCCAGTTTTCCATGCATAAAGGCACCGTTACAAGTTCAAAAGATTCCAGTCTCATCAGTTGTGGGGGGGCCTAATCGGGCATCCATCACATCACCCCCACACATCAACTAACAAGAATTTACAGAAAAACAGTGCGTTGCTGGCTAGCCTGTGTCTCCACCAAGTAATAGATCATCCCATTGTAGACGTCCAATTATTTAAAGCTTTATTGTCGATAAAAAGGCTTCGCACATGTGTCTGCTAGCTGTAAGCAATTAAAAGCGTAATTTACGATGTTGAGGTTAAATCTCAACGTGGCAGAAATATTTCAAATTGTGGAAAATGTAAGGGGAAGGGTCAGGGATAAAAAAAAAACTAAAAGTTAAAGGATGAGTGTCCACCATTCATAGAGATAAAGATGCATCAATAACGTTGTTTTTATGTTACTCTCTACCTAGTGACTTGCTAGCTAATAACGTTTTCCCCATGTTAAATCCCACAGAATTATTGTTCATGGCTAGCGTCAACTTGGGAAAGCCTACGCAGCTGAACGTTTACACATGTAAGGACCGGAATTAGAGGAGTTTTAACACGATTCTTATGAGTTGACAGAACGCTAAGTAGTACAGCTTGGAAGGCAAGTGAACGCCATGAGAACGCCGTTAGCCAGGAACTAGATCATGAATGGAAAAGATCATTTAGATTAATGATGTAGTTATTTTTATTTTATTGTTTATAAAGCAGGATTCTAATCTTCAAACGTAATACAATTAACACTTTTAAAATGTATTAGAACTAATATTTAAAGAACCAATGAAAATTAAGAATTATGAGCTCATTGAAAGTTAAGACGGATTAGCCAATCAAGCGCGTCCAAGCTCATTTACTTTGACGTCACCAGGAATCCCCGTTAGGCCGAGATTGACTATCGAGAACATGGCAGGAAAACTGGAGAGAGAGCTCCAGCCGCCAGCGATGAATTAAAGGTTCCTCCACACAACACGTGATACCAACGTTAGGCTAAGATGCGAGAAGCAGAGACAGAGATGAGAGACTAGAGTCAGCGCGACCAGGGCAAAGCACGACTTATCGGCAACTCATAAGCTGCGAGTATGAAAGTAAAAATTATAACTTAGCGGTAAATTAGCTTGAACCTAAATTAGAAATGAAAAGATGCGACCAACTTTAATTGAATCTAACTAATGAAAAGTATTATTCTGATTTTTTTTTAGAAAGTGAATAACTTGAATTTAGCTTACATCACATTGTTAAAGTTAAGAGTGAAAACTGAAACATGAACACATGTAATACAATTTAAACAAACTACCAAGATTATTGAAGAGGTTGGATGGCTGTTAATGATAATTCAATGTAATGAAAGAATTTAAGGTAATATTATGTGAAATTCCTATGAATGCTTTGTGATGAAATGCTAA
>JAHWFP010050431.1:0-13463 GCA_023313725.1 Lithobius niger | reverse complement strand
GTAATATTATGTGAAATTCCTATGAATGCTTTGTGATGAAATGCTAATGGTGTGAATGATGTTGTTGGTTAAACACGCAAGGTGTTTCTTGTACAATTACCTACGTTTCTTTAGTGTAAATAAATGTTAAGTGTATTTTTTTTATCCGAGTCACATCACTTACGCTACATGCACATTCTGTTGATTTCTTCCCATTCGCTTAGATTAGATAATTATAATGAATCGTAATACCTATAGATTAGGTGATCGTAAAGTACGTCCTTTGGACTGAGTTGGACATTGATTCTTTTTCCTGACAAACTTGCATAGAATTAATTTTAAGAATTTAACCTGAAATAGTTAATTTAAAGCATTATGATGAAGTAAAGTATTGCACGCAAACTTGAGTGCTATACCGCTCGAGCACAGAAAGTCCAACAAAGTACCCAAAGGCCCCGCTTTTACACACACGAATGCATGGTGATATGAACATGGTTCTTTTGTTAGCTTGAGGCTTGTAGAAATCAGAACAAATATGTGGCAGGGTTTTAAAGTTCACAACCAGGGAATTTAAATTTTGTTTCTTTTCCTGTTGCAACCAAAGATTTCAAGCAACAATGGCTTGGGCAATCAACACTGGTCCTTAGCTTTCAGTTCGTCCAGCTTTTTACAATAAAGCATACATTTACGTTGCCATGGATTGCGTAAAAATAAAGGGATGCATGTTAGTTACGCAACAATACAAACATCCAAGAGCAATTGGGGTTTATGCTAATAACCAAAAAACAAAATGCTTTGCGTTCTGGTCTTTTAGTAACAGTGAACTTCAGGGATTTCTGCATGACAAACTGTGAACGAAGAAAGCAAACAAACAAAATTGTAATTTTCCTAAGGGTCTGGTCATTAATTGTCACTGAAGGGGGGGGGGATTGGGGGAGGAGGTCGTGAAAGTTTTTGGACCCTCTCAAGGGAAGGGTCATACATTTTTCACGTCCCATCAATAGAGGAGGGGACCACACACCCTGACCAACCTGGGAAAAAAAAGTCGTTTTGGGGCCTCAAAAATGGCACTTTCAGCAGTCAAAATTTCCAAAAGGTATAGAAAATAGGTATACGAAAAGCGCATTTTTGGCAGGGAGGGAGGGAGGGAGGTGTCACATTATTTGTGGACCTTGCGTGGGGGGGGGGTGTCAAGATTTTTTTCAGGGTCTCTGGGATTATCGAAAATTTGGTGGTTACATTTTCATTTTCTCCTCTCTTTCTCTCTCTCTTCCCCCCCTCCCCCCGGTGCCATAAATAATGACCGGTCATTAATGTAACGGCTAGTTATTTATGTACAAGCGGATGCGCTGATAGAGTGAGCAAAGTGAACTAAAATCAGCGGGCGTTCGCAAGTGTGTGCAAAAATGGGATTGAAGAAACTTAAGCATGTGAAACATGGACATACAATAAATCAAATCGTATCAATTTTGCTGATGCAGCGGCTCATGGGGCAATGGCAAATGTGAACATTGCCAATGTGAAGTTTATAGACATAAGATTCCTGCAGAAAACAAGAAAGGTATAGATGAAGATAAGATTGTGTGATCTATTGGACATTCACAGTCCTATGAAAGTTATGACATCCACCCAAAACCAAAATTGGCATAAAAGAAGCCGCCAAGTTTCCAAAATGGCCGACCTTAGAAGGTAGTGCTATCATTTGGAAGTTAAATGAAAAAGCTAGTAGCAATGTTCTAGTTTTCATTTAACTTTCAAACTATTAGTCGGTGCGATTAACTTGGCTAATAGGATTAACCTTGGCGGCATTTCCCTGGTTGAATGATACCACTACTGTTGAAGGCCGACCCTTTTTGAAAACTTGGCGGCTTCTTTTATACCAATTTTGGTTTTGGGTGGATATTTGTAAACAAGTACTCATAAAACTATAATACTATAATGCTCTCATTAATATTATACTAAGTCATAAACTGAATGTTCCGGTTGAAATAGGAAAAAAAATAAAATATTTTTAGCTTGTTTCAACAGAGGGAGAAAGAAGAATGAATTCTTTCCGACGTTATCCCAAAGCCAGCGCTTAGTGGTAGTGATTACATTTTAATTTACTTCGTTTTTATTTTTTTTGTCAGATCACTGCAATGCGTATTTCATCCAGCATCCCTGGTGCCAAAGAATGCAGCCAATCAGCTGTTGGGGCTAGCATAGCTTTAGAGAAGATTGTACTAGCTGTGCTAGAAGATGACGAGGTATTTATTTGATTTCTGGCATCCCTTTATTTAAGTTGGTACTTTGGTTTACAAGGTTAACGAGCCTGTGGAATGATGTATCTGGTAAGCAACTATAACTGGGTGTCCATCGTGCGTAGTGGCGTGACCACTTCATTGAATTAATGAGAGAAAGTGTGTTTGTTCGTTCCTTTTCTCTCCAATGTATTGGTTGACCTTGTGAACTGCCGAAAAACTGTTGTCCTCTGATTTTGTGTTTAGAGGCCTATTTGCCAAAAACTATGTGTTGGCCTCTATTTTATAGTTTAGAGACCTATTTGCTCCTTACGAGCTTTTTTAAATAAAGTAGGATCTTTGGGGCAATTTTTTTTGTAAAATTATTCTTAGGGCCACGTAAACACCATGTAGCCTAATCCAGCCGATATGTTATTAAGATCATTGTTCTCCGTAGTAAACTCTTAACGATGTTGGTCGCATGTTAAAAGGTCTCGTCACAATTTTCATTCAAATTCAAACAAACATACCTTAAACGAATTGCTGTGTCAAAAATAATAACAGACCTGGCTAGGGTCAGCTAAGTTCTATACATCTAACTGAATGTTCTGTGGTTTGAGCCACACTTGCGTTGTGTTCGTGTTCCTGGGCCAGAAGTTACCAGGATTGACCAGCAACGGACACTCTTTTCAACTCTACCTGCTGACTGCTTTTACGCTGGCCCTAAGAGACTTTCCCCAAGTGAGTTGGCCATGCAGTGTATTGTAGCCCCCAGCCTGCTCAAAGATAAGCATAGCAGACTGGATGAGACCAAGAAAACCCCTATAAATTCTTGATGGGACTGATACTGTATAGTGGCAAGAGAAGAATGCAATCTACCACAGTCATAAGAACAAGGCACAACACTGAAACCACCTCAACAGCTTTTCTATTTCAGAATGGATGAGCAAAGTTTTTTACATCCATCCAAATATACTTCCCTTTAGTTATTGGCTTAAATCATTTATTTAATACTCTATGTCCAAACCTTAACCTTTAATCTTCCGTAGCATTCCTGATACCTTCAGGGTTAAATGATAACTATATGAAAATATTAAGGAAAAATAGGTACACGATCCCCTCATGGTTACACGATAACCAGTGGGGTGTTGTACGTATTGGAATAAAAAAGGTTGACGATGCCTTGTGAGTTAGGAGCCATTCAAAAACCACGTGGTCGGCCAGGGGTGGGGGGGGGGGAGGTCGGCTTTCGGCCACAATAACCACAATGGGGGGAGGGGGGTTTCCAAGTAAACCACGTGGCTATTGCATTGAAGGAAAAACCTTTATCTCCAATGGATTGGTGATTTACCCTACAAGAGTCTACGCATAGCATCTCACTCAGCCTTACATTGTTCTTATATTGTTCCTACATATTGACCTTAACCTCTCAGGCCCAGTCAACCAAACTGAGTTTCGCGCATAGTGGTGAAGATACCGTGGCTTGTGGTAGAAATCTTCAACAGCGTAAGACGTGTTTCCCTCACTCATACTAAATTCATTTAAATAGTGCACCGCTAAAATATCGAATACCTTCACTGGGATAAGTCAATGCAGTGATGGCCTACGTAATAATGAACGTACCAGGTTACAATTTTCTACTTTCGCCTGTTAGAAATCTCAGATAAAGTTTAGTCTAGCGGCCATTGCAGATCACCAAAAAAATTGATGAAAATATTTCACACGATGAATCAAACAGCTGCGTTTATTAAAAGCGAAAGTGGAGTACCGGGGGACTTTGGTGGGTTTCTCATGTCAAACACTATCAATTCACCAAATTTGGTACGGTACAATAAAGCACATTTTATATGAAGTGGTACCGCATTTGTAGAAAACGTATCATGATATAATTTTTTTAAGTACGTGGAAGGGGGGGGTGTGTGGCTATGAGCCACGTGGTTTTTTGGGGGGGTCCAAAATCTGGCCACAGATGACCACACAGGGGGGAGGGAGGGTTTAAAATGGCTTAAAAAACAGCCACGTGGTTTTTGAATGACCCCTTATACGATAACTCGTATAGTGTTATACGGAAAAAAGAGAGAAAGTTGTCGCTTATAAATTAGTTTTTTAATACTTATTGTTGCGCAGAGTTGACGATAGCGGCGTACGACCTGAGAGAGAGAGAACACCGTGAATGGCAGACGATGCCATGTTTCCTGCTGCTCTGGGGGAGTAGGGCAGTGATGGACAGATAGTGACGGTGTGAGAATGCTGAGGGTCTTTCCATTTTTGACTGCTGAGGGGAAGCGGTCTGGTGGCAGAATTGGTCGGAACTAAAATTGTACACCAGAACTAAATGTTGTACAGGCCGATGAAGCCTTGGTGTTGTTGAGTTCGTACACATGGATTTAAAAGACATTCAATGTCGAGCGTAGCTGGAAGTGACCATGGTTAATTGTGGTACGATAGGCACGTTGTTCGGTTGGTAAACAACACCGGTCGCAGAGGCAGGTATGCCATGCATGGCTGAGTAAGGTTTAGGCCTAAAAACTTGATCAGATTAGACTCATGAGCGATCGCTACGGGCCGATCTTGTGCTACGATAGACTTTGGCAGTCTACCGGAATAAACCTTCTGCAATAATTTTGAACGAATTTAATTTGTGCGAAGTGATTTGAGAATGACTTTTAAGAGCTAAAAGTTAAGAGTGGAAGCGATCACGATGGTAGGTCAGGCAATATTGGTCAGGTCATGTTGATGCCTGCGGAACACTACAACTATTTAAATAAATAAATAAATAAATACGACACTGGCCTAGAGAGCGAGTAATACATGTTTTTATTGCCATCGAAAACATACGTTACCTCAATTTCCTTATAGCAGTTCCTTCCTTTTGAAGGGCTCAATCCCCTAGAAGAGAAGTTGGCTTCCCTGTCGTGATCGCAGCTCCCTTTTACTGTGCAGGCCTCTATATAAAGCGTTGCCCGGCACTGGGCTTCTTTCTTTCTTCCTAAGGCACCGCTGCGTGCGGTTGTTCTCTTTTGCTTTTCCTTCTACAAAGAAACGACACGTAACCGACACGACACGTTCCTCTTGACTCTTGGTTCCTCGGGACGTCTGACTCCCTTGTACCGGATTTTCGATTCGGCTGCGTCTCTTCGCCTGAGTGTTCATATGCCTGTGCTACAGCACGAGGCTCGAAGACTAACAAGGATTCGGTTTCCCCTTTTAGAACCACGGATTCCCTGATACTTCTCGTGGCTTGCTCTTTCAGTTTCATGGTGTCTTTACACACGAGGACTTCTGCTAGTGCCGGAACACTGCAGCACAGACGACCAAGCAACCGAGCATTCGGACGACGCTCGAGGTTCGAAGGCTAACAAGTCAACCGACCGAGATTCGGTCTCCATTTTTGGCACCACGGCTTCCCTGAGGCTTCTCGCGGTTTGCTCTTTCAGTTTCGTGGTGTCTTTACACACACGGACTCCTGCAAGTGCCGAAACACTTCAGCGCGGATGACGTTCGAAGCTCGAAGACTAACAATACCATGATTTATGAAAATACTCGAACTTAAACAATGACTCACAACTAATTTACGTTGCTGCAAATTTTCGATAGTCATTAAACATCAAATAAAGATCATTTTCAAAAACATGCAATGACCGATCCAATGCAGTAGAGTGTCCAGAACGCAGGAAGCCAGATGAAGATAAGCGGCGTTTGAACACATAACAACTGGTGTTTAATGATTATCGAAAATTTGCAGCAACATAAATTAGTTACGAGTCATTATTGAAGTTCGAGTATTTTCATAAATCATGAGTTGTACACTTCAATGTAAACGATCCTTTAGCTAACAAAACCACCGATCGGGATTCTGTCTCCTCTTCTGAGACCATGGATTGCTGTCGACCCTGCTTCTCCTGGCAGCTTGCCATTCGGTTCCCTTGTGTGTGTGTGTCTTAACACACACGGATTCCTGTAAGCGCTGCTACACTACAGCACAGGCAACCGAACAACCAAGCATTCAGACACTGCTCGAGGCTCGAATGCTTACAAGACCATCGACCTGGACTCGGTCTCCTCTTCTGGGTCCACGGATTGCTGTCCACTCTGCCTCTTCTTGCAGTTTGCCCTTCGGTTCTGTTGTCTTTACACACACAGATTACTGCAAACGCTAGTACACAGCAGCACAGGCATCCAGATATCCGACTCACCAAGCGACCGGACTACTCAGCAGCACAGGCATCCAGATATCCGACTCACCAAGCGACCGGACTACTCAGCAACCAAGACCCACGAGTTGCTGCCACACCTGCTTTCGTATAGAAACCCATTCTTCATCAGTGGTTCCCTCTGTTGCACCGTGCGTCTCGTGCGCTCAGGCGCTCGGGAATCAGGAACCAACAAAAATCCTTTCCTGTTATTCCTATGTTCTACACTTACACATCAATGCATTTGTGTCCGAACATCTGCCAGCTGCTTAGTACGCATCACGCTCTTATACCACAACCTTGGCATCTGAGCATCTACCAGCTTACACGACTACACCAGCAGCCGTATGCCACAATACCAGCATCCGAGCATCCACACATTCCCTGACACAACGAGTGTGTGTCAACAAACCTCGCCACATGCGTCCATACGACCAAGCCACCTCCGGCTGCTGCAAAGCAGACACAACGGCGTCTGGCTGCCGATCCACCTTTGAGATTTTACCAGCAATGCCACCTTCTGCGCATCGATTATGTGAAATCTCTTCATACTTAAGCCAGTCGGTCGGCCGGCATTTCGTCCTTCTTCTCAAGACTTCGACCACGTTGGACATACTGTGGATTGCATTCCTTTTCCCAGAACAGCGGTTCCTGTCCATGATCTCCTTCGGCTTCTGTCTACAGTGCACCATGCCTTCAGAGAATTTAATGAATGGATAAGGCTTGTCCTCCGCTGCATAACAATGCCCAGTGTTTCTGCATCAGTAAACTTAAGCACGAGCGCCCAGACAACCAAGCTTCTTCCTGCTAATGTGCATCAGGCATCCGGGCAACCGGCGTTCGGACCATTTTTTAAAATTACAACCCGCTATCCACCTGCTTTGGAAGACGCTACTCAACACTTGGTCTGTTTCGGCCATTATACTGCTAACCAAATGCCGTTACACCTTCCGTTCCTTTTCTGGCATCCGAGGCTCGGGACCAGGCCCTCGTCCGGGCCCGGTTCCCCGCCCCCCCTTCTTTCCATGAACCACCATCAGTCCACCTTCTTCGAAGATCAAGACCTCTGTCACGATCGAAGCGCCTGTTACTGATGAACATGCAGCCTGTCTCCTTCCTGCAAGCAGCCCGCTACCACCATTACAGGTTCTGTTGTTCATCACTCAACATGCACTCCCATGTACAAGCAAGGGGGGGGGGACCTACAGGTACAGGCGACCGCCCTCGGCCACCAGTGCACGGTCTGCCAAGGCTATGGCCTCGTTAAGGGCACCCAAGATGTCCACAGTTTCTCTCCAAGACTACTTCAACCAGAGCCCTGTCATCCCAGTCTGTTACATGTCCTGTTACTCCGTGCGTAACCGAGGCTTGAAACCTGGGCCGGGACCCTCGGTTGGTTCATGGCACTGCATGTTGAGTGATGAACGACATGCACCAGGCCTCGCCCCTCCGTGTCTGGAACATGCTTTCGAAGAAGACGCTACAAACATTCGTTAAGTTATCTCCACTCCCCTCTTCTCTTCATTGGCAAGAAGATTATTGTGCCTGCTCACGCTTGACGCCCATACAGACACTGCTCTCCTCAGGTTTCCACATCCGAGTCAACCTTGTCAATCCAACCATGATTCAGCAACAAGCCGTCCCTTCCACCATCCATCCCATCTCTTGACACAGCTAACGATGCAGACTTTTCTGTCAAGTCACCAATTATTCCTCGTCTTTCAACATCTCTTCCAGACCCGGTTTCCGGATTCCCAGACACGCATTCCGACGTGGCCACTTTACTGCTTCAATCCTCACATTCGGCTGTCTCCTCCTGGTGTTCGGCCACCTCATCCTCTAGCCTCAATCAGCTGTCGGCCTACACGGTCTGGCAATATGATGACGCCTCATCATTCATTCCAGTATTCCCCGGCCTTACTCAGTGTTCCTCTGTCTCCACCCAAGACCTGCCGTGCAGAGACGGCCGCGCTCGAGCCAATGGTTTGGCACTCGGTTTCCGTATCCTGCCCTAGACACTAAAACATTTTTAACCCTTTGACCGGGAAGTCATTAATTCTCGGCATCTTCAACAAGACCCTACACCTTTATCCATTTTCCCATTCAGTACAACCTTCTGCTGTTCATACGCTACAACACTGTAGAAGTTTGCATGACCCCTACACAAGGATAGCATGCAGACTCGTGCACAGGGTAAACATCAGCTCGACAACGGAATGCTCGCCTCACCTTACCCTCCCATGTCAGGCGGATTCCACTTCAGTTCAGAGCTACGCACGTTTACTCTCGACTTCTCCCGAGTGCCTCATGCGATATGTTCAAACACCTACTTATCTCATGGAACTGTTATGGGCCTTCCCTGAGCTTCTTGGCCTCTCGATCGCGGATTCCTTCCAGAAACTGGAGTACCACTATCATCACTCCTCCATCACAAGCCCAGGATATCCAAATCTCTGTCCGCACATCCAAGTTACGGATTCCCGGATTTCTCCTTCAAGGATTCTCTCCTCGACAAGCAAGACCTTCACGCCACATCTGGAACATGAATGATTACCTGATTCGACCATTCAGCTGACTGACGGATTCCCGAAACTTCCACAGATTCCTTTTCCAAAGTGCAAAGATTCCAGGTTCCAACCTGGATAAGTCAAGTCATTCTACAGGTGATGAGAATTTTGTCATTTCTGCATGCCTAACTATTTTCATCACCTTGCCCTGAATACGGTATGCTCTCTCACACATCGCCGGGTTCCACCGGCTTGAGCTTCATTAATAACCTGTTCACAGGGTGATAAGACTCCGAGGCAGCCTGCTCGCAGCACGGGCTCCAGCACCTAGGCACGCGCCTCCACGGGACGAGGTCTGCTATAAGGAAATTGAGGTAATGAATATTTTCGATGGCAATGAAAACTTCGAAATACCAGGATTAGCGTGGTTGATTTCTGTTTTTGTTGCCTAACAGGAAACATACATTACCTCGTCCCGCTCAGCCTCCCCTCTCGGTCGCCACGGTAAACTCAGTGTGGAAGAAAGAATGAAGCCCAGCGCCGGGCAACGCTTTACGTAGAGGCCTGCGCGCCTGCACAGTAGAATGGAGCTGCGAGCACGACAGGGAAGCCAACTACTCTTCTTGGGGATTTTGAGCCCTTCAAACGGAAGGAACTGCTATAAGGAAATTGAGGTAATGTATGTTTTCGGTTAGGCAACAAAAGCAGAAATCAACCAGGCTTGTCATGGTATTTCAAAGTTTTTCCTGTGGTTAGAAAGGTGATGCGCTGCAGAGCGCTGTAAAAATTGAGACGTGCCCTACACATTACAAAATATTAAGCGCTTGCGTGATCTGATTAGTAAAATAGGGTCAGCCGTGGGAATT
Source organism: Lithobius niger (assembly GCA_023313725.1). NCBI lineage: Eukaryota > Metazoa > Arthropoda > Chilopoda > Lithobiomorpha > Lithobiidae > Lithobius > Lithobius niger. Next base: position 3,699 of record JAHWFP010050431.1, on the reverse strand, counting down.
ACGGTTAATACGACTTAGTAGATGTGTCATGCAAGTTGATAACTAAATGAAGTGGGACTGTTGATAAGCACTGTTTATAAACATGTTCAGATGTGCAGTGGTTAAATCGCAATTATAACCGATTTGTTGTGTCAAGTAATGACTACCGCAGGTAGGGGCCTTAGGGCTGATCTTGGACATGTTATCAGGTTATGAAAGACCACACCCTTGTTGTGAAGTTGTATAAATAGGCAGGTTTTAGCACCCGTTTGGTAGGAGAAATGGGAACGCGGAGGGATTAACTGACGTCATACCCGTTTGGACAGACTTGTAGAATGGCGTTCTCAACTCGTGGAGTGAAGATTTCACGTTCGCTACAAACTTGGGCGTTTTTCTTCAAAAATACAAGGTAGAAAATCCCCTTCTAAGGGGCAGTGATACATCTATCATTTGGCTAATTGGTTACCAAACTTGATTTACGTAGGGTGATTTTAAACCTGCGTTTCGTAGGTTTAAATGCAGTGATGCAAAACTGGTGAGCAACGCCTGGAAGTAGGCTTCACCATCAGCGCTCAGAATGCCAAGGTCACTGCTTAACCCTCTACCCGGGAAGCCGATGCCTACAAGAAGGCTTGCAGTAAACGGGGGCTAAAACAGACTTTTTTGACTTGCGACTCTTGTACGTCGGGAGCTTATCCCTCATGTTGCCGTGTCTGCTGTGAACGGGTGCTAAAATCCTCTCTAATGACAGGTACAGCCCGGTAAGCAGACTAGCAATTATCGAAATGATGTGCGTGTGTGTTGGTCCATCCGTGCTCCCCCCTCCCACCATCTTCTGGCGATTTTGATGTGGATTGGATTTGCCTCTACAGAGCGGGTGGTGTTTGGATGTACCCTGAAACTTTTTTCATTGTCGGTAGAAGAGCTAGGGAAGCCAAGGCGTGGGACTAGTGGTCCTTGGGACCGGGAAGAAAGACCCTGTGAGTTAGGCGCCCGCAAAGCAGGGGGTATTTCAGGGAAAGTTGTGAGTAGGGGTAGAGGCCGTGATTATTACTTTTTCCCAGGTGACTATGGGCATGAAAGGGTTTGGCAGATAAACACAGGTTATGTTTGCAACGCGAGTCTGTTGCCATGGTTTTTTGGTGCACGACTGAGAACGCATGAGTAACCCTTCTCTAGGCAAGGGGGTTGCTGACAGGTGTAGGACCTGGGGCGAGTCTGGTCAGACACAGAGAACTGTATGGCGAGGAGGCTTGGTGCTGTCATATGGTGCAGAAGCTGGGTGGGTGCACGCCTTATGGTCGGTGGTGTGGAGGCTTGCCGAATGGTGAGGAAGGTGGCCTCTTGTTTCACGGGCACTGTGGTCGGAATGGTGTAGAAAAGAATTCTGGGCATTTGGAAATAAATGGAAGCGATGGTGCCAGGGCATAGGTGCTGTTATCTTTGGTCTGGCTGCTTGCTCATGCTAGGCACGGGAGGCTGGGCACATGGGCCCGGCCGGGCCACAAATGGTGGCCGAGTGGCTAGGAGATCATGTTGCGTTGAACGCCGGTTGCGGCGTGGGGCGTTGGCCACCGTAAAGGGGCGTCATCATCAGGCTTCACTAGGTACTTACCATCCGTGGCATAGGTATGGCCACCTTTTTGATGAAAACGAAGGGCACCTGCAGCAAGGGCCGGTCGCATGTCACCTTAGTTGACAAGTAGGAGGTTGGCCAAGCGCCACAATGTGGAATCTGATCCCATTTGTCTAAAACAGGTAACACAGTGAGTCGGCGTCTGCGAATGAGAAATGATGATTCTACTAGAGAACTTATCTCAGAGTAGATTCTGGCGAAACTGTGTTACCTACAGTCCCGCTCGCCTCCCTGGCACTTTTGTGGCTCAGCAGCAAAAGACAGTGGTAAAAAGCGCGCGAAAGAGTGAGTAGGGAGAGGTGTCAGCTGACGTAAATTTGCATAACTTATAGGGTTAAATTGTATGAAAATTAGGAAAACAGCAAGTGCTGACAGTTAAGGGGATATCCTATTTGTCTAAAACAGGTAACACAGTTTCATTGGATTCTACTCAGAGAACTTCGATTGTTCTGCAAGAATAAGTTCACTGGTAGAATCATCATTTTTTTTTAGCAATTGTTATTCTTTCTTTTTAGTTTTCCCCTCCTTCTGCGTGTGATGTATTGATATGCTCTATTGGACACCGAACATTGTTAAAAGAAAAGTGCAATTTACTTCGAGATTTGTGGGCAGTTGGAATTAAGGCTCAGCTTCAATATGACAATGCACAGGTAACTGAACGATACACTTATTTGACCTGGTGGTATTAGTGTGTGTTGAGTTGCTTTTTACAATCTGCAAAATACTAACCTTCAGTAATATATGCTAAAGTCTATGATACAAGTAGCCCACTGACAGGGCCAGAAAACTCGCAAGAAAAGGATAACAACACGTTCAATTAATTTTCAGCACTCGTCTTTATGTGCCTTGATCACAAAAACATGATAAAATAAAAAAAAAACCATGGAAAAATGGGGAAACCATAACACCTACACCAGAGAGCTGCCATCTTTTGAAGATACAAGGCACATAAACACGAACGCTGATAATTAATTGAACATTTTATTGTCCTTTTGCTTGCGAATTTTCTGGCCCCGGCAGTGGACTACTTGTGTCATTTTCTCATCCCTTCGTCGCAAAGAATTTTATCTTCTTTATGATAAGGTCTCTTATTTTATGCTTTGCAATTACCCAAATTAAATTAATTTAGTGTTTTGTCCAATATCCTAGTCTATTCTAGCTCCCGCCAGAGGCGCTGCTTCTCATACCTTGCTAATGCTAGCAGTGCCACCATCTTGTCATATCGCCTTTGGGCATGAACGTGCACACATTGTGCCTGTTATGCTCTGTAATTTTACAATTTCGAAGCTCACACTTCACCTCTAATAAAGGAACAATTATAAACTCTGTCCACTTGAATTTTCGGTGGAATAATGCAACGTCCACCTTCATCAGAAGTCCAGGCAAAAAAACGAAGTACTGAACGAGGTTCACATTGCTTCAGGCTGTGTCAGAATTAGAAGTTGAACTTGCTGCATTTTCTGTTGGGCTACTGACCTTTATCGCGCACTCAAACTCAGATTTCTATTGCCTGCTGAGATTCCTGGCGAGCTGTCGTCGCACTAGGCAGTCGATATTCAGATAGAATGGATGGGCAATGTTTATGAGTGCTTCACCATGCTTCCAAAATTGTGGGATGGCCAGGGATTCCAGCCACGAAGGTGGGCGTCGTTTGGTGTATTGGATTTCAGCAAGACAGAGGTGAGTTCCCATGCTATTTAGTGATTTTCTTTTCGCTGGTGCACGGAAATTCCATTGAGTGGGTCTGCTGTCCGCACTTTTCCTGTGCGTTCATGGATGCTCGTCTGGAGTCTTCGGTTTGTCTCTTCAATGTAAACAGATTTGCAGTCGCCACATGGCACGCAGTACACGATAGTCTTTTGGCTGAAGCACATTGGGACTGCAGGTGGCTGTTGCGGCACATGCTTTTTACTCTGCTGGTTTTTTGGAGGGAGGAGGGGAGTGGGAGTTGGACCTCTATCCTTGCTGCGGGTTGGATAGTGGTTGGATGAGGGGGGGTGTGATAGGCTTCGCGGTGGAGGAAGGTGGAGGAGGAGATGGGGAGAGGGAGGGTGGGTAGGTTCGGGGTGCTTCCTCTTAAAGCA
>JAHWFP010050430.1:11784-41416 GCA_023313725.1 Lithobius niger | reverse complement strand
GGCAAATGACGGACGGGTGAACAAGAACAACAGCACACGTTGAGATGAACGCAATGATTTTTAGTTTACGAGCATTTGTATGACTAGGGAAAAAGGTACAAGCACACAATGGTGAGCAAAATACTGAAAACCATTACAGTTAGTATGCAAATAAGATTACCAACGGTTTTAATGATTATAATTAAAGAATCTAGGTGGATATTCTGTTGTTGCAAATCCAGTAGAACCCTTACAAATCACTACATTAAAAAAAAATTCAAATAATATCATGGGTACATCATACAGGGTGAGTCAAAAGTGTCGACCCTGTGAGTTTGGCAGTCGCATGATTTGGTTTAGCCATCAAAGAACCATAGAACGTTGGTCACCACGGAGGGGATGATGCGTTAGTCGGGCACCACATTTGTTGAAACATTTGTTTGAACTTCGACATGCGGTTCAAACTCGTACAACAGTTTGTTACATGTGCTAGCCGACCCTATCAACTTCGTTACGTTTGCTATGCCCTACTGTAATTATTCCATGCAACCAACCAATTCAAATAACTGGTCTAGGTATAATTTTATGCAGTGACGTCAACATTTGTACTAATGCGTTTTGATCTATAGCTCGTTCTATTGTGGACCGATTTACATGCTTTTTTCTCATTCACCATGCAGTGACTGCCCAAACGTATCTCAAATTGGAACCAATGCCCTACTTCTAAAGCAACCGTAAGTGGAAAATTTGTTTAAGGGGGAGGCAGGGGGGAGGGGGGAGGACTCCGCGATGATCTTAATACGTAGTCCCCATCCGTGGTGATCAACGATCGATGGTTGTGTATCTGTTACTGGGTCGATACTTTAGCATAGATTAGAAAGTTAACTAGATACAACACCTCACTTGTTGCAGTGCTACGCGGGGCCCTAGCGGTGGTTGCGACTACTACTACCTCTGATAATGCTTTGCCTTCGTGCTGCATTACTGGCAATAGCATTAGCATAGGTATTAGTGGCCGCAACTACCGCTAGGGCCCAGCGTAGAACTGAAAGAAGCTATAGCTAGTCAATTTTCTAATCTATGATAATGTATAGCAGTAGCGCTTGCAACGAATAGCTTTAACAATAGCTTAAGAAGGAAGGTGAAGGAAACGAAACTAGCTGTAAGTATTATTACCGTATATACAACTTTTTTTTTATTATTAAGCTTTAACACCTATAAACTAACACCAACTATCAAATTAAAATCAAAACTTTTAACAACAGCCACTACTTAAAAAAACAGTGTTTTTCTGTAAATACCTTGTAAAATCCTCAGCTTGAAGTGCAATAAATATATCACCTTTGGCCTAAAGGTAACACGGGTAAAACCTGTTATCTGTTACAAAACCACAATTCAAGTTATCGTAGAATGAATAAATGATGAATGAACGGTTAGTTTGAAACGAGTCGCTGAACGATTCGCGGTAACAGCGCTATCAGTAACCAGGAAAGAGAGATGTTTGTCATAGTGTAATTTTAATGTAGTTCGAAAAAGCGTAACAAAACGTCAAAGGAAAATATTAGAAATATGAAGGAAACAAAGCAAGTCGAGAAATTTAACCTAGTTGTATAGTTGAGCAGGGTGGCGTTCTACTTGGAAAACCTTGAAAACCGAAATCAAGTCTGGAATAGAGCAGTGACACAACGTAGTATTATTGTATATAACTCTATGCTGGAGCCTTAATGGGTTAGCTGCAAGGGGCACTGCAGAGAGAAACAGAAGGGCGTCATACTGAAACCGATGCTGTGAAGAGTGATTTCTTAAACCTAAAACGCGCGATTTTTGTTGTTGGAGAAAACAACGTTATTTTAAGCCTAAGAAATCCGCTCTTCCGTTTTTATGTAGTGCACCTTGTAGTTATGCCCTCCAAAACCCATACAGGTGCCAATATGGCGGCAAATGTCACTGCTCTATAGTCAGGGGAAAATCAGGGAATTTGACAAACATGTACTGAGATTCAACATTTTTCGTAAAGTCTTTTTCCTGTATAAAGATTATCTAGTTCGTATCTCACCTTTTACTCCTAAAACCTTCACTTTATTTCAGTTAAAACTCTCATGTCCTTTTTGTTTCATTTCTGACAAAGGCAAACTGCTTAGGCCTAAGTAACATGGGTCGTTAGGTGTTAAGTGCGATTTTAGGTTTATTCAGATTACGGTATTCCTACTCTTTACCTGCCTCTGTTACGGCAGTGCAATTTTTGTTTTTACAAAGCGATAAGATGTACTTATTGCGATTTGAGTGAAATTTGGAAACAATTTTCTTTAGTCTTGTACTGCATTTTCTTTCGACCGATAAACATCGGGGGGAAATGTCAGTATCGGCCGGGAAAACCTGGTAAAATCAGGGAATTTCATTACGAGGTTTTGAACGCCACCACGTTGACGATCTTTCACTTCTAATCCATAAGAAACCCTTTTTTCAGCAGTAACCAGTCTTATGTTGTGAAGTATTGACGTTCTGAAGTAAACTGTACGTTTTAAAATAGTAAAGTACTGATGCTATTTGATGCAAGTTTTCTTCGAATTCAGTGGCACGTCTTCTAACGTAGTCGATGAGGTTGGTAAAGCCCTGTTTAATGTTATGCACAGGACGGTCACGATAAAAAATGCAGAACATTTCAAAATTGGGACGTGGTCGGTAATTTGGGGTATGGCACAAGATTATACTTTCATTAATGTCATGAGAATGCTCAAAATTGAAAAAAAGTCGAACGACCGAGTTGGTTTAAACCTATAATAAGAATGGCACTTAAGGATGCATTGATATTTCAGACTAACTAAGGAGGCTACACGCACGTTTGGTTGGCACAAGGAAATGTTTGTGCCTTCACCATCTCACTGACGTAAAGCCCTAACCAAGGTCGATAGGAACGATAGTATACAGGAAGGTTGGTCCTTCCCAAGCTCATTAAGTCGTTTTCCCGCCAATATTTCGTGTAACGTCACTGGCGCTCGTGTGGTTTGGATTGCGCGCACGTGCGTTAGCTGTTGGGATGCATTGTGACGTTGATGGCTCCCGCAAAATCAACAGCCAATGGCATGCAAATATGCAAAAAGTTCGGAAGAGACCTCTCCCTGGCCCTAACCAGACGGAAGAAAATTTCGTGCGAAGCGATGCGTTACTACGTGCCTACAAGGTCAACATTTCGGCAATCATAATATGGTGGCAGCCGGTCTGGTTTGGAATTAAAGGAGGCAAACAACGTTTTGACAGGGACGAGTCTATCGCCATATACTAGGAATCGAACAAATGCAGCAACTAAAAATTACAAGAATCAAAAACACTTAACTTGTATGCATCATAAGAAAAGGACAGATGACTGACTAACGCTCCCAGGATGCAATCGGGTAACAGTCGACTACAAACTTGACTACAGTTACGGTGCACGTCGGTTTTCATTGCTGGCCTACAAACTATGTCTGCTTGCGCGGAATGGGGTTTTGCTGGGTGGCTAAAGGTTTTGTCATTGTTGATTTTTTTGATAAGCAAAATGAAAAAAAGCGGCGCTTTAGTTAAAAGATTGTAGTTTGAAACCAAATGACGACATGTTGTTAATTTCGGGGCCAGTCGGCCGCGAAATTGGCAGCCTGAGTCGATAGGAAGACACCTTCATTTCTCAGATGTGGACTTTCAGTGCGAGGTTGACTTGTTTTAGGGCACGTTTACGCAACGACTCGCATTTGCATTCTTGCAGCTAGAAGTTAGAAATCACCAGAAATTCCAACATAGCGGCGGTTTTAGTTCTCCCGCCTCGAAACGAAAACGGTCAATAATGTGAGTTCAGATGCGACTGGGGAAATTGTTTTGTCAAGAGGAATTCTGTAACGTGTTGGCACAGATTATAAGACTGCAATCATTCGCTCAAACGATGTCGGATTTAGCTAATCCAGGTAGCGTTGTTACCATGGCAACGATAACTTTGCCACCGCGATTAAGTTCTAGCTGCGAGAACGCAAAGGCGAGTCATTGCGTAAACCCGCCCTCATACTTATCGGCGCAACAATCACTGCGTGCACGACCGTTGTTGCGTACCTATCGCTTGGTAAACCACGTTGACCTCGAAAAATGAACAAGAATTACTTGCAACAAATTTAACCCGCAGCGTAATTGGTGAGGTTTTGTTGTTACGTTTGGGAAGGCTTTTGGGGGAGGAGCGAAACTGGGATGGAGAGAGACATAATCGGTGAACAGAACGTCGTAGATTTATCGAAATTCACCCGTCTTTGGACTTCCAGTATAGAATACTGCAGTAGGCGTCAAACATTCAACCAATGAGCAGTACAAGAGTGAGATAAGAGTGTGGTTCTATGTCTTTTGTTTTTAAAAAAAATAGTTCGTTATGTTCAAAGTTATAGGAGCAGAAGTAGTACGAATAGTAGTATTTTACCATGACTATCAAGTTTTTCGCATCCATCCAAAACCCCAAAATAGTAGCAAGAATGGGCATTTTTTTCTAAAACTGTTATTCTTGCAAACTAGTGAGTGATATCATACCACTATTTCTTTTTCCCAGGTGTGGGAGCTTGATCGGCCAATTTATTAAGAGTGATTTGCCTGGCAGTGTCCGATTTCCGATTTTCATGTGATTTGGTTCTTATTTTCGTGGTTCTTATTTTCAGTTCATGCCTCGTGCGTTTAGTTACCACGGAGTTTCTTCACCGTTCTTCATTATGTTTACGTGTTGCCATGGAGTTTTCAGCTTTCCATCAGAATTTTACTGTTACGTTCCTGCTGGCCGTTTCGCTGAAGGTACTATAACGACAGAGAGCGTACGGACAAACTCAGAAAATTCAACAAACCAGGCAATCTAAATTTAATACGAGAAGACGGCAACAGCAATTTAATTTTCAAATGCACCAGGCCACACACTCAATTCAAAATTGGTGCCATTCAACGGGTGAGCCCAAAAATGGCCGTTCGAGCCACGTGGGAGAACGCGTTTCCACCGTTTCTATAAGCCAGGTTCGTAAAATTCTGCTGAGACCGTTATCCCAAATATAAACAGAATCCGCTGAATAGAATCGTGTTGAATCTCTGCTAAAGATCTCTTAAAGAAAAATGAAACTACAGTGAAAAGATATAAACAAATTCCTGGTTTTCACTGTGGTCCCGGATGCTACGATGGGTGTTTGTTTATTTACAGTTACAATGTTCCTAAGTTAAACTACTAGTCGTAGAGAGGGTGTGACCCTCTCCCGCTCGTATGTGGATAGGGTCACACATACGGTTACGTAACACATGGTTATGTAACAAGTGAGTGAGCTCCTGGCTTGCGGTTTTATAGAGCAGCGGCAAGTGACGTCATATTGGCTACAAGATAGCATCTGGTGGGCATAGCTACAAGGGGCACTAGATTAAAATGTAAGGGAAAACAACGGCAATTCTAGTTAATACAGTGCTTTGAGAGTAGATTTCTTAGGCTAGAAAAAACGTTGTTTTCTCCAACAACAAAAATCGCGCGTTATAGGCTTTAAAAATGCAGTGTAATAGCATTGGCTTCAGAAGACGACCTTCTTTTCCCCCTCCAGTGCCCCTTGCCGCTAACCCAGTTACAGGCTCCACCATAGACTTATATACAATAATACTACATTATGTCACTGCTCTATAGAGAACAGGAAGTACTAGGTATTATATAACACACTAGTACCACAGGCGGCGAGTACGTAAGAATGAGGGCTTGCCTCCATTACGGAGGCAAGGCCTAGAACACTCCAACAGTAAAGAGCTTTATACTAAAGATCTGTGGGTCCTTTTTTTTTTTTGGTCATGCTCTCTGTTGCATTTCGTTAGAATATCTCTGTGGACCCAGTTTCTTTATTGAGACTTGGGCAGCAACAACCAATATCATTAGAGGCTACGCTACCATTCACAATCTCACGACCGCCACCATGCCAAACACATTCGAAAAATACAAAAACCAATTACTATAGTCTAGAAGTAAAAAATTAATTTGTAGGCGACGTCGGAAGGTCGTAAAAATGTATTCCCTGCTTGAACAGAAGGCCTACAACAGTCATACACATGAATTAGATTTGTTTTAGTCTGTGATAGCTAGCACACAAATGCTCTGCGCCAAAACAGGTGGTTTAGTTTATTTAGTTTGCTTTATGTATGAAACAGTTTTGGTGCAGAAAAACCACGATTTTAAGGGAATGAAACATTGATTTTCTAATGTAATTGATTTCCTTTTAGTCAATTTTTATTAGAAAAAATAGAATGCTTTAAGGTGAGAAATCGTGAAATAACCTAGTTTTGGGGCTGTAACTATGTAATTTCACAATTTCTGACCTTAAAGCATTTTAGGGGGGTGGGCATATCTTTGCTAGAGCTATAGGCGGTTTACGGTAAATCCGGAATTCTAACCTTTTAAGAGGATATTTTTTTTTTGTTAGTGGGCATTAAGCTGCACAAATTATTATAAAGACGGCGAAGATAATTGTGATAGCCTGTACCTCAGTAGCTGGTAGGATAATTTGTCTTGCTTTACACAAGATTTACAGATAAATGTTATGTGTAGGAGTGAAGACAACCTTTGGTATTTAAGTATCAAATGAGTGATGTAGCACAATTGAACAAACCAGCCAGACACCTGTGTATCCATGAGAGTATAAATTATTCAACAACAATTTTCTATCTACTATAGATTCTTCACTAACAGAAAACTCTTTTAACACACTAACCAGGTACGGAAGTATTAGCTCTATTTCGAAATGCAAATAGTGCAGTCAATTGCCAGAGGACCGGCACGAACCTCAGTGGCTGTAGGACAGTTTATCTTGCTACATATAAAATTAATAGTTGTCATGTAGTTATTGTTAACTCAGCTTAACCAGGAGATGTGGAACAGTAGAACATTCCAGCTAGACAACAGGACATCCCTGAACATATAACCTATCCATTCAGTATAAATTTCTAACCTTCCGCAGATTCTTCATCAGTGAAAACTCTCAAACATTAAAAACAATGGAAATGTACTCATGTCCCTGTCCCACAACCACACCAACAACCCCCCCTTTCTCTCTCTTTTTTGAAAGGTTTTGATTGTTGTTAAACCACAACAAAGATCCAATTCGGCTGCAAATTGTCCAGAGTGCGGTGTCTCGGGTGTTGGCAACACTTTCATATCCCAGTAAAGCCGAGAAAAGGCCAGCATTTTATTTGACGTGTACCGGGAATCTTTAACAAGCTTCAGGAATTGCTGGTCGATAGAGCTGGTCGTTGCATCCGGTTGGCAAGCACTTCACGTCAGACGCGACGTGTCAACACTGATGGCCACCATGGCACTCGACAAAGTCCCAAACCAACTGCCCCTCCCCCCACCCCCTCACCCTCCCCTGACTCCTCACTTTTTCCAGTTCTTTCACGAGACGTGAACTGAAGACCTGAAAGTCCACCGAAACACTAGGTGAATAACCGAAGCAGATCGTATAGCACAGATCTTTTTTTTTTCAACAAACAGTCAGCCTTCAGTTGCAGTTTCTAAGACTGAAGTGTAGACCCCTAGCACACTAGAAACTGTAACTAGTGACTATATTTGTTTAAAAAAGTAACTGTGCTACAATCTCTTTATTCATTAGGGATGAGGGTTGGGGATTGACGCCTGTTTGAAATTCTTTAAATTACTAGATTAAAACTTTGGCAGTTAGCATATCGTCGACATTCTGCTATAACACGCATTGGCTGGTCGCGCATATAGCCATGGTCTGTTGTTGTCAGATTGTTTCTATCACGTTAAGTTAGGTTATAGTTACCTGAATATCAGTGAATGAATGTGAATTATTTGAAATCACACGAGAAGTGAATTCCGGTACAAGGAAGGATTGTGTGACACTGATTCCAGGCCTGAAGTTAATATGAGGACAAGTATTAAAAACAATGTAAAAATGTAGAAATTCCAGTTTGTTTAACCTTTGTCGGAACCCAGTCACAGAGGTGTCATTAAAAAAATCTGTCAGCAAACTCTTCCAAGCTGGCACCACACGATTACCGTCACTACTCAAAGAAAGTCTATTGGCCACAAGCCTAGGTATGTAAATACGGTAACAATTTTATTTCTTTTTATTTCTTCGTATAATTAAGGTACTGAACTCGCAGTTCTCTATAACCTTTCAAGAATTAAGTAAAAAATCTTTGAACGCCCGCGAGATTAGCAATGTCTTTAATTAAGTGTGGGAACTACATCAGGCTCGCATATTCCACGTTAGGCCTGATCTACACCTTGTAGGCTTTGACTAAAAAAAGTGTCAATGAAACAATTCCTCATTAAAGTCAAACGTTGGTTTGCTGATCTGACAAATTACTACAACCTGTAGAGAATTTTATGTCTGTTGAAAACCAGACACGTAAGTGTTAGGTTTAAGCGTAGAACTGGCCAGCTAAATGAATTTTGGTGATTTTTTCGCCCTATATGAAGAACACACACTTTATAGGCAACTGCCAATTTTCAGACCAATCGAGAAAGTAATTTAAGGAGGTTTGCGCATTGATATGGTCTTCATTATAACTCTTGCTCGGCCGTGAGTTTTGTCATCAAAAAATTTGTGAAGAGATGAATTAAACTGCATTTCAGTCATTTATGTAGATGATAATGAATAAAAGTGGCCCCAAAATAGAACCTTGCGGTACGCCACTGACAAACCGACGATCCAGGGAGGTTCACCGCTGACAATGACATGGTGTGTACGATTTATAAGAAAATCTCGGATCACGTCAAAAGAGGACTGGTGAAACAAATAGTGTTGTAGTTTTGCTAGAAACGAACAACAGACTCAAACGTCATCGCAAAGTAGACAAAAACAACGTCGATGGGAATGCCTAAATCGACGGATCTTGTCACCTCTTCCAAGATAACTATAAGCTGAAGAACAGTCGAACTGTGTGAGGTAGAAAACCAAACTGAATGTTGGCGGTAATCTGAAATTTTTCAACAATGTATTTTACCGTAGGTTTGAATTTCATTGGCATGGTACTGGTAACAGCGGGTGAACTGGTTACACGACTTCACATGCGGCCAGAGTCCAGCAATCTTGACGGTGTCCAAATACTAGCAAGTAATGGAGATTTCGCATTATAACTAATTCTAGCCTACCCGAAGTTAATCGGCAACTAGCGTCCGCAGATATTTTAGTTTGTTCCACATTATGTTTGCAGGAAACTGACTGTATGACGCCACGTTTCCCTGCACTACGAATGCAAAAACATGTGGATATCACACTTGTAGACTCTTACATAGTTATGTTAGAATCTCTACGAGTGGGATGTAGAGGATATCACCCGCTTTCCGAGTGCTGGGATATAACAATGTCGAGGCCGCGCAGCGCCCGAGCCATTGATGGATTCCAGCATGAGGAATACGAGCGATATCCTTCTTCTCACAGTTTTGAAGCTAAAAGTACGACGTACATTGTTGAGCGCAAGAGAGCGCGAGTGGAATGCATTGTTGCGTTTAGCCAGAAGAAAGACTGTGTAGAATATTCGTTAAGGCGCAATGCTACACGCAACGAAAAGAGCAACGTTTAATTTTGAAAGCGGTTGCAATGTTGTAATTAACATGAATTCTCAAACGATTTTTTTTGACGTTTGAGGTGGTGTTTTTTTCAAAAATTGTTCCATTTAACTGATTATATTCGGTTGCTTCATTCCTTTTTGTCATTTAATGGAAACCAACGTTTTTAAAGCAGCGAGTTCAATTTTGTTTGTAACGTTAATTTTTTAACTTTTTTTTTTTTTTTTACCTGTTATGTTTTTTTTATACATTTGTTTGTTTTCTTCCACTTTTCATTTAACACAAACCGGGGCTGGGATCCACCTCCGCCGTTCATTGTTGCGATCCCGTCGTGCTGTATTGTTATATGAGGACTGAGAGCTTCAAAACGGGTGAGAAATTTACGTGTCTTTTGGACTCGTAGTGGAAGGAAACGTGTCGTCGTACATAACTGTGTAGTTGAAACCATTAACTCTCACGCCGAGATAGAAGCTGAAAGATTCACTGAAGCGAGGGATTCAGCTTCTCTCAGTTGGACTTGCACACAACATGTGACAGCAACTGGACCGATATTTTGTTAATTTAGACGAGGCATTTGGACACCTTCATTTCTTCATGTTATTTATTTATTTACTTATTTATTTATTGTTTCTGAATACTGATGGGCAAAACGCCTTCTTCTGAAATAAACAGCAACAACAACAAAATGTCTCATTGTTTATATGGAGCTTTCTTGTAGGGATGCTGGTCTTCTGTCCCGGCTGCAATCTGGCCACGTACAGCTTCGCGCCCATATGTTCCGTCTTGGTTGGGTACGCTCACCGATTTGTGCATGTGGCATCAGCAACGAAACAGTTCACCATTTCCTCTTTGAGTGTCCTCTCTGGGCAGCTCAGCGAGCAACGTTTTGTCCTCAACGATGGTGGCAACCCGTTGTAGGTTGCCCTTTGGGGTTCTTTCGTTTGTTGGGTCGCGTAGGCGCATGTTGGTGCAGGTTGTGGGTTTTTGTATAAGGGCCACCGGGCGTGTTTCAGTGGTTTCAGAGGTTCCGTTTGGTGTTTGCTCCTGTGGCGTTCTTCGGTTGCAATGTTGAGAGGCACCTTTGTTTGGGTGGTTGAATTGGATACATGTTAAGGTTAAGGTGTGAGCGCATGGTTTCCGAACCGCTTTGGCTCAATAAACACCAGCAAGTTAATCTTGTATTATTAACTGAGTTATTGTTCTGTTGCTTTTCTTGTTTAATTCTTTTGTGGGTCAGACGATCCTACGAAGGTCACGATTCTCTAAATAAATTTCTCTCTCTCTCTCTTTCATCCAGATCTTCCATACCTGATCAGTTTTTTTTTCCGTTTTATCTTCGGTGGGCCGCAACAATGTTTTGTTAGAAAAAAATTTTGTTGAAACCCATCGAATCATTCACTAGAAAAAACTTAGTACAGTAAGCCACCTTTAGGCATTTACATTTTATTCAAGTGGTGTAACCCGGATTCGAACTGGCGAACCAGTCCATCACCAAATCATTACTATACCGCCTTTACCGTTAGTGGGAAAAGTAGCCATATCGGTAAAGGTGGTATGGTAATGATCTAGTGGCGGACTGGTTCGCTAGCTCGAATTCGGGTCACATCACTAGAATGAAATGTAAATGCCTATAAAGGTGGTTTACTGTACTAAGTTATTTTTAGAGTATGATTTTCGCTGATGGCTTATTTCCAATTTACCTTTATATTATTTACCGCGATTTATGTTTATTTATTTTAATATTTTTATTTTTTTCTGGAGGAATCATTAATCCGTTTCCTAATTAAAATTTCGCACATATCTCCGCTTTGCAGAGTTGTTTAGCGGTAGTATTTCTCCCATTAAAGTGATAGTAGCTGTGCCCTCGGCGTGCTGGTTCCCACATGCGTGCGAAATATTTTACTGGGCAGCATGGAATGAAAAAGATAGCCAAAGGCTCCTCCGCCCCCCCCCTCCGAACGCCCTACCCCCTCCACAGTCCCCCATTGTGTGGTCAGATTCCCCTCTGCACTTCTATACCCGTTACCTCTGGTAACCACTAGCACCCTTGCCCCTCCCTGCATTCCACATTGTGTGGTCTGAATACCTCCACCCCTGCTCCCTCTCCCTTGGAACCCCTGATGTTTGGTCTTCTTAGGGAAGTAAATAGCGTTTTCGATGGACGGTGCCACTCTTATTCAGTGTGGCAGGATTGCCTGTTTCTCGGTTTTGATACCAAGCGCGATAAGCCCGCAGCAATGATCGTGCATGTAGTGATTGTTACTCAACCAACTTTGAAACTATTCAGTTTGGTTCTAATGGCCGAACATGTGAGCATTATTGAAACAATATTTCGTTTGTTACTGATTGTTACAGGAAACATCCGTTCACATTGGCGGCTGCTCGCCCTTTTTCTTTGCCTTTAGTTAATTTGGGCATTTTCGTAGGCTGTGGTAAGGCATTTCGTAGGGCATTTCGTACGGCATTTTCTTATGGCATTTTCGTAGGCTATCTTAATGAATGATGAGTTTGCTGTGTGCATCTCAACCCGCCTAAGCGTATTACATATATACACACTTGTTAAGGTATATATGTAATTAGAAAACAAAAACGAACTCGTTTCATGCCTAAGGCAATGTGTAACTGATCCGAAGCCAAAATAGCAAAGGAACACAAATAAACTTTCCTGTAAGGTTTCAGATACTGCAGTGTTGCTTTACTATTTAGTCCACGTGAAACCTTACTGCTGTATGCAAATGTTTTTACCATTTTTACCATTTTGACGCGATACATCAAATGATTGGTGCATTGAATTGGCTAAACGAAACCGCTGGAAAATGTTTCACTAATCGTCTTAATGGGCTTCAGAGTTCGTACGAGTCTTTGAAAACCTGGAAATGTCCTGTAAAGTAATAATGAAATTCCATTCCTAGAAAAGTGCTTAAAAATCTTGAAAAATATTATGTATCATCAGTAGGGTGATGATCGGAATGTAGACAACGTAACTGAAGAACACTGACAAAATTTATCCAAGAAAGTAGTCGTGTGTGCAGCCTTACATTACTCTTCCTTTGTTTGGGCATGAAAAGTTTTGATATTTTGGCTTTGGCTTTAATTGTATTAACGTGTATAATGGTTGGATGCAGCAGTAAGGTTTCATGTGGACTAAACAGTACAACAACACTGCAGTATCTGAACCTTACAGGAAAGTTTATTTGCGTTTCTTTGCTGTTTTGACTTCGGATTAGTTAAACCTTATTAAAAACATGAAAGAAGTTCGTTTTTGTTTTCTAATTCGTGCTACTTTGCACAAACCAATAGAAACAATTCCTCTAATCTTCTGTTTACGTATTGCAGCTGGCGTTTGCTGGTTGGCATTGTTGAATGATAACAATCAATCCGGTTGCTTAGCGCTCCCTAACCCCTGAACCACTTGACCAATTAGAAAAGGCTTGATGGAAAGGGCACATCTGCGGAGCAATAATTGTAAAATGAGCTAAGAATAAGTTTATAGGACAAATAGTGTGATCTGTAGAGAGCGTAGTAGAAACGTGTCCTAACAACAACAACTATACACCAACAAGCCAAAAATGAAAATCACTATTCCAGCTCAAGTCCAGAGCTCCGATGTGTCAAATCGGAAATTAATAAACGTTGGGACGCACGTTCACACAAGTCCAACAAAGCTTATGTACTAAACATGAGTGGAAAATATGGAAAGACAGCAGAGAAATTAAGCATCGAAATTTCGGCTTTAACGATTTGTGCTGTAAGTGCTTCATTTGACATTTGTCGATTGGTTATTGTACGACCCTAGGGAATGTTCCGCGTGTCATTCTGTGTGTGCTACGAGGCAGTTTCGCTTTATTCTTGCCTTTGAACTTCGTACTACGTCCTCCTAGCGTTTCTGCGTACGAGACTCAAATGACGTTACTTCAAAGAAGATGCCGGACTTTTTGTTGTTCGATTTTCCCGGTCGATGACGCTGGTGTCGCATCAACCCCCGTTGTCGATTTTGTTGATTTCCGATAACAAAGATCCAATTTTCGCACTCCAAAGACGTGGTATCCACCTCCTTTTAATTTTCTCCACCTAATCCCGATTAAACAGTCCGGCGAAAGCAAAAATAAAGTTGGGTCGGCCCCGACGTTGCCCCACAGAATTCCGTAAATAGCGTTGGTAGAGATTTAAAAAAAAAAGGGGAAAAAAAAGATTTCTTGAGGGAGGACATTGACAAAGTTAACGGATATTTGACTTGGTTGAGTGGGTGAGGCAATGATAAAAGTTGCTCCCTGACTGGGCAATAGCTCTCGAGGATGTAAAAAACACAGTTTGATTTTAATTTTCATCACTGATGGTTGGTGTCTTGTTCATCTGTAAAACGTATAAGACAATGAGTATGATGTAGAATGTATATGCACTACAAGGCAACGTACGACTTACAAAATAGAGTAAAAAACATCAAAAACAGGGAGGGACCAGCCCTTACCACTTAATCTGGTGGTGGCCATATTGGAAAGGGAATTTTATTAAATTTTTGTGTTTTTTTCCTGTAAAACTTGTGTTTTTACAGGAAAGAGCACATTGGTGAATAGAATTTAAAAAAAATAAATATGTTTAATCCTAAAAAGGACACAAGTTCGACATGACTACCACCAGATGAAGTGGTAAGGGCTGGTCCCTCTGTGTTTTTGATGACTTTTACTCTATTTTGTAAGTAAGTCGTATGTTACCTTTTAGCGAATATGCATTCTACCTCATACCAGGAGGAAATGAAAGCTACGTATGCTACTACGTACGCTTTATTAATTTCCTCCTGCTCATACTCATTGCCTTAAACGTTTTACAGGTGAACAACGCACCAAATATCAGTGCCGAAAATTAAAGTCAAACTATGTTTTTTATGTTCTATTTTATTATCTGTTTTATTGCCCATGCCCAACCAGGGAGAAACTTTAATCATTGACAAAGTTACAGAAAATTGAATTCCGAATCCTTCAAAATTCACAGTAATATTTCGATATCTCAAGTGAAAAATACAATTTTTTTTATGACTGAAAAATGGAGCGGCTATGGCCCTGTGCCCATCGGCCCTGGATTGTTACTACTACAATATTTAAAAAAAATGGAGGAAAAAAAAAGGAAAGCTCGTAGAAATTTACTAAATTTACGTAACCTGGGCAGTGACTGCAACCATGGCGACGGCACTTTTGTCATCTTTCTGTGCTACACGTCGATCTAGCATTAATCTTACGAGAATATCATGACGCAGCACGTAAAGAAGTTATTGCTCACATTTTTATGTAACAAATTAGAATTTGTGAGTCTGATTGCGTGTTGGCTCAACGTTCTTTCCAACGTTTTGGAGATTAGAGTAGAAAATGTTTATACCACGTGGACAAGATTAGTAAACTTACTTCCCTAAATTTTTGTGTTTTTTTTTCCCTATAAAACTTGCGCTTTTACAGAAAAGAGCATATTGGGGAATATAATCTACATAACTAAGATCGTAAGCTCGGTTTGTTTGTTTGTGTGTTATGTGTCCGCAGTGGGAAATCTCGATAATCCTTATCCTATTGAAGTCTGCAGTGGGAATCTCGTAATCCTTATTCTATTTGTCTGTCTATCTTTCATTAGAATTATCTGCATAAGTAATGATTAGAACTGTGTTTTTAACAAAAATGCACAGTACTGATGACGTCATGTTTTCATGCAAACTCTATCTAGGCCTTGGATCTAACTAAATCGAATGAAAACTTGGGCGACCGCTAACGGGAAATGACAATATTTTTATGCAACCGGGAAATCACAACAATGCTCTATAAAATCGGTCATATACGGGGAGGTGGGGGAGGGGGGGGGGCTGCCGAAGTTTTGAATAATAAAACATGTTTACTCCTGAAAACGGCACAAGTTCGATATGAACTTGTTGTGCCGAGTAGATTACAACGAAACTTGTTACCTATACAATGTATCTCAACAAGTAAAAAAAAAACAGTACAACCAGACAAAAACACTATAGTGCCATGCAAAATTTACATAACAAAAAAACAAATTAATCAACAAATCTATAAATGTATACCTGTAATAACCATGTTTTAATAAATTTCCTAATACAATTGCTAAACTGATTCATTAAATCGTTAGGGATATTATTAAGTAACTAGCGGAGTCGCTCGCTTCGCTCGCTCATTCCGCGTCGTCTCGCTCCCCCCTCCCCCTCATTTAATTTGCCGTTCGGTCGGTAGATGGCGGAGATGGCATCGTATGCAGCTGCTGCTGCTGCAGATGGCTGCTGCCTCTTTGGCTGCTGCCGATGGCTGAGTTGCGGAAGTTGTGTAATTATATATGTAGATTTGGGAATTGTGTATTCTGCGTTTTTTGTCCATATTCATTCAAAACCTGAGGTACATTGTATCTGTAGGTAGTTTTCCTTAATATTTTTGCTTTTGCCTCATTTACTTGTTTAACTTCAGTGTTAAAGTAATTTTCACAAATGAATACACAGTCGTGCAGCTGCCTAATATTCAAATCTTACGATTTTGGAAAATATTTTTAGTACCAGTATCAAGGCTTTCTTCGTCGTTGAATGAAATTTTAATTATTTTGTTTTTCAGCTTTTGCAGCATATTCATTAAAGTGTGTTAGCATGACCGTAAACCTCAATACCATAATCGTAATATGCTCTCAATCCAAGCATAGTGCCGACTTCTAACAATATTTTTAATCCTACAGACCAAGCACAATTTGCCTCAATTTAGTAGTTAAGTACTGTATTTACTTTAAAACTTCCAGTCTTACTATCAATAATCATTCCACGCAATTTTGCCTCTTCAACTTCATTCAGATTTTTATATTTCGACTTGCAATTTTTTGTATCACAGCCATTTTCGTGAAAGCAAATATTTTATTCCAGGTTAATTTTCCTGTGAGGAGTGTATACTAAAAAGTTTGTTTTGCTAACATTAACGTAAATATCATTATAATTTTGTACCATAACATCGTAATTGAATTTATTCTGTAATGGTTTCATAATAGCTTCATACACCATGAAATTAAAATAATATCATCCGAAAAAAGAAAAACTTCCGTTCTGTCATTTCCCGTATTAATATTATTGATCTAAATGATGAAAAGCAACGGCTCTAGTGCAGATTCCTGTGGTATACTATATTCAATTCTTTCAAAATCGCTGATGGTCTCGTTAATTTTAGTAGCCGCACTTAACCAATCTAAATAATTTTTCAAAATGTTATAAATTTTTCCGAGCAGCCCCAGCCCCAGCCCCAGCTTATAGCACTTACATAATATAATTGTGTGATTGATAATATCAAACCACGTGTCAAATTGATAATTTCAAATAAAAGGGATCATGAGCGTCTATAGTTTTTTACGTTTGGTTGCTTTATTCGGGGTAGGGGAAAGCAAATTTGTTTTTTGACTTAAGGAGGGTAGAAAAATATTTTCAGGGTCTTGGGAGATGTGCCATCAGAAAATGGAAGATCTACAAAACTTCCAATCGCCCCCCCCCCCCATCTCCCCCACACCCTCCTTCCGATTATGAGTAATGCCTTTTAAATGAAAGTAAAAGTCAGGCAATGATTTCCGTTTTTTTTTTTTTTTACGACAAAGCTTTGGAGACGAATAGGAAAATGTTTATTGTCCCTCTCGTCATGGCTTCAGCTGGGATTGGGATCAACCCCCAAAAGTGTTTTTGTTGCAACGAATTACGAGTAACTCCGCGGTTCTGAGAAACAAGAAGATCATGAGAAAAGTGCCCTGTAGACACTCATTACAAAAACAACTTCCAGATTTTTCAACGAGCTGATCGTCCACCATTTCTCAATCTCAAGTGCAAACAAGCACATACGTAAAATCTAGGAAATACAAACACCATACATAACTGTGTGACGTCCTGGAAGTGGCGGCGCTATATCGTTTGTGAGAACACGATAGCGGACATTCGGCTACAAAACCGCCACGTTGTAACCGTGGTAACCACAATATCAATCACGTTCATAATGATCCTAGCTCCGCGCGCACGCTTGAATTGATGATATTTATAGCGTCAACATTGACGTTATACAATTATGATGTATGCATATGAACACTATTGTATACTGGGAACTTCAGGCGTATTTGATTAAATAACAACCTTTGGAACTGTCTAAATAATGGGCATTTTGTAAATCGTTTAGTCTCGCGGCCTGGTTGTTAACAGCAGCGCTGCTTGTCTCGGAACGAAGCTCGAAATTAAGCTGCAACCACCTAGGGCAATGCCTGCAGGCAGGTGTCCTGAAAATGAACGACTTGGCATAGCTGCAACGCCACTAGGAAAACGTGTTTATACTGCCGAGGATGCGCATTTGCTGCGGCGGGGAAAAAAATAGCAGTTGCGTGAGCATTGTTTAGAGTGTACGTGTATGTTTATTGTCCTAACCAAAAACCACCTAGTCTTGACGTACTGTTCATCAATAATGATAATGAATTTCACTGAAGTGACACTGTTTTCTACCCATTGATACAAGTGATCACCATGGCAACTGACCTTAGTCAGAAACCCAGACATGAAAACTCACTTAAAGAGAGACTACTTCAATGCGGACTATGATCTGCTAAATAGTATTGTGACAAAATAGTATTTTTGAAAAAATTAACTTGTGTGACCCTCTCGACGATGCTGACGTGGAAAATCAGTGATCTATCTGTGATATCCTTGGCATGGACACACCTAAGCCCGGCGTGGGCACCAATGGTAATGACTGCGGACTACCAGAGTGTAGGCTACAGCTGATAAGACAACTGGCTTCCTGTTTACTCCTCCTTAAATATTAATACAACAGGAAGTCATGTGATACAATAAATACTATATACAGTGAATGGGTCAGCCTATTAGGTAATTAAAGGGTTATCTAGGTAGCGTTAACATATTGACATTAAATTGATGGCGGCCATTGAGGAGCTCACAAGTGACGACTCCACACTATCTTTCACTACAATTGGTGTTAACTGCAGCGAACAACTCGTCCCTGTATTAATCCCTAGATCTCAACAATCTCCCACTTGGTTAAAAAAAATACGGCTGAAAAAGAAAATTAAACTGAGAAATCGTCTCTGGAAAAGATCGAAACAGGAACCAAATGAAAAAAAAACCAAAAAAACAACAGTTCCAACTTCAACAAACATAAAAATAATATTGTTAATGACATCAGAAATGCTAAGGAAACATACGAAGAATACATTGCTGACAAAAGCTGTAAAGAAAGACTCAAAAGTCTTTTTTTTTTAATAAATATATAAATATGCAAAAAGCAAAAAAAGGATACCATCACATGCCCCAGGCTGGAAAATGAAATCAAATGCTGACCCAGTAGAAATTGATTTGGTAATGTCTTTGGTAAGGCCATTGAACAGAAAAATGATATCCCTAATGCTGATAAGGTCCTAATCCGTAAAATGGATATATGTAATACACTCGTTAGTCTTGATCCTGATAAATCTCAAGATACTAATGGTATTCATCCTGTTATTATGAAAGTTGTGCTGCTGCTCTCTCTAAGCCACTTAAAATTATTTTCCAATCTATGATAATCTGGTAATTCTCCTTCATTGTGGAAGTGTGTCGACATCCTTCCCATCCATGAGAAAGGTTCCCTCCTTGATGCTTATAGGCCAATCAGTCGAACCAGTTGTAGCAAAAGTATTTGAAATAATTATTTCAAACCGTTTGCAAAGTGAACAATTGCATTAAACAGAAACCACACCAACATGGATTCACCAAAGGCAAATCCTGCAATGCTAACTTGCTAACTGGGATCACTGCGTGAAGAGAGGCCTGGACAGAAAAATGCTAACTGACGTTATCTACACATACATTAAGGATACTGTTGATTCCGTCTGTCCCTCATTACCAACTGTTATCCAAGCTTAGATCCTTCAACCTTAAAGGCGCCTTTTCACCTTTTTAACTCCTAGATGCAGCACCGTAGAATTTTCGAGTAATATAAAGAAAATGGTGGTAAATTTTAAAAAGGAACAATACTTCGCAGCAGCACCCCTAATTTTCATAACTAAAACGAGATCACGTGACCCACATTAGATGACGGAGAATCTGGAACGTGGGTGCTGTGTTTAGAATATGGGCAACGCTATCGAAATGGTGAACTAGCATCTTTAGCTCTTATATTTATGACTTCACCTTCAATCGCTACCAAAGAGTTACTTTCAAAGGTGACTCTTAACTGGCCATTCTTAATTGGTTCAAACAGAAAGGTAAAGGAATTATTCAAGTGGAAAGCTTAGTGCGTGATTTTTCAACAAATTCGAGTGAAAGATATGCTAGAAGGGTCTGATTAGCAGCATTTTCACGTATGCACATGATGTAAAACTCTACCACAGATCAGATATTATTGAACACTGTGAAACTCTACACCAAGATATTCCCAAGTTAGAATCAAGGGCACTTGCCACTGGCATGTGCTTCCACCTTTCTAAATGTTTTGTTCTACGTATTGAGAAAAAACGTGCTGCAGACTTCACTTATTCTGTTGCAACCAACCGATTTCTCAAGTTGACTCTATAAAAAACCTCGGTATCATTATTGATGATGAACTGAAATTTCACCTGCAAACTGCGCACGTGTGTAAGGCAGCCCACAAACTGTACTTAACTTTACGTTCTGTCTTTACTAGCTGGAATGCTGACATCACACGGAAATTGCATTTACCCTATATCCGTCCGAAAAGAGAATAAAAATAGAGAAAGTTCAGATAATGGTTACTCGTCGGTGCAAACCACGGGAGATTAGTAGGTAGTGACGCTTTTCTGAAAACGTGGGGTAAAGAAAGACTTGCTTCCACCAGCAGCACCAGAAGGCAGCACTTGTCTGGTTCTCGGAGGAGCCTAAACTTGAAATAAAAAATGGTGGCGTCGTTGCCGTGGTAACCATTGTAATAGCGACAATACCTGCGGAAACAGACGAAATGCTCGTGCGTTGGCATCATCCGAAGTTGAAGAACTTATTCTGCGTTCGATTCAAACTGTACATAGATCGTTACAATAAACATAAACCACGGATTAAGTTTTAGCCTGAACGGGCGATGATAGCGCTTGATGGACGTTCTCGGAACACAAAACCATGTGTTAAACTTAGCTCCACTCGTAACGACAACCCGTTTTAAAATTGAATGTTGAATTAAAAAAAGTAAAACGATCAGCCAGTTCTGATGTTTCTTAAAATTATTTTAATGTTTTAATCTGAATTATAGTATATTTTAAACGATTAATTTTGTATTCTTATCGTGATCAATTTGTTTTAGTGACGCTAAATAGTTTTGACCCCCATGATGCTTTGCGCTTCCGTTACTTGACGACAGCGCCCTCTGGCGGTAAATCGCTGAAAGCAGGTACTTCTTTCGTCCAAATGTCTACCGTTGTAAGAGAAAGAGTGGCACTACCTATATATTCTTCCACCCTGGTGCAAACATTTAAAGCAACTCTCTTGTGAAGAACGGCTTAAACATTTGGAGTTTCCCACTGCGCAAGAACGTAGAATAAGAGATCTCATTTTAGCATACCGAATCTTAAATAAATCAATTGAGTTGCACAGTGAAACCTTTTTTGAACTCTCCAATGTGGGTTTTACTTGTGGTCACACAAAGAAGCTCAAGAAGGCAGCTTTCAGAAATGACATTGACAAATCATGTTTGACTGTACGTTTCGTCACTAGGTGGAATGCCTTGCCAGAGTCTGGTTAATTCTACAACGCTCAGCAGCTGAAAGAACCGCTACGACAAACTATACTACTTACACTGAAGATTTAAGCAAGTGCTTTTTTTTTCAGTCTCGCTGTTTTATTGTTTTATTGTTTGTTTACTGTTTTACTGTTGAGAATAGCGGGCGATCTACTCGTTGAAATATTTTGGAGTTCATTTACAGCCTGTGTGGCTGTACTCGCGGCTATAGCTACCACAGATGCAATGTTTAGCCTAAGATCCCCCTCCCCCGGAACTTCCCTCCCCGCACCTCCCCTGTAGCCATCCCTTTCCCCGGGCCCCCGGCCGCAATCCCCACCCCCTCCCCCCCCCCCCCTCCCCGTACTGTAATGAACTGCAAAGCTGAGTTTAAGCTCTGAGACATTGAAATAACGGCGCTAGATGGCAGGAAAATGAAACCGAAACAAACAACCAACAACGCTGCCCGTAGATGGCGAGAGCAACTCCAAAACAAAAACCTCAACCACATCACTAAAGAGTCCAAACGACTGCTTTACTAAGAGAAGTAAATATATAGATGCATGGTGCCTGTTCACTTTTGCAATGGTGTTCAGACTAGTACTTAATACTGATCTTTATACTGGTGGAGACATCGACAGCATATTATAAGCTGACAGAGGCTGTTTTCTTTTGACTGTGTCAGTATGGTTGAGCCGTAGGGCAACGGCCTTTGGTCTCGAAGGTCGCGGGTTCAATTCCCCATTCAAGCAGTCTGACACTTTTAAGTCCAAAAGGCAACATAAATAGATTTGCATTTGTGCGTACTCGGTTTATCAGATAATATTATGGATTTGTACTGCACCAGCTTTAACTATAGCTTTGTACGTACCAAGTTAGGGCGCTTTTACGCAACAACTCGCCTTTGCATTCTCGCAGCTAGAAGTCAATAGCGATAGCAAACGTTTCGTTGCCATGGTAACAATGCTACCTGGATTAGCTAAATTCTACATCGTTTGAGGAAATACTTAGAGGCTTATAATCCGTGACAAGAATATAAAGAATTCCTCCTGACGAAACAATTTTATCAGTCGCTTCTGAACTCACGTTAATGGCTGTTTTCGTTGCGAGGCGGCAGACATAAAACCGCCGCCATGTTGGAATTTCAGGAGATTTCTAGCTTCTAGCTGCGAGAATGCAAAGGCGAGTCGTTGCGTAAACGTGCCCTCAGATCCCGATGTGGTAAACGTTTTGTGATTATGGCCTCGCGCAAAGCCGAGTAACACGCCTCAGCAAGTACGCTTTTGCAATCAAACTGATCGCTCAGAACACAAAATCCATTAATTAAATCCTTACCTGTGACTGTAACTGCAGTTTCTGACTTGTCGGTTCCTGCAGAGTTGTGAGCCTCACATATATAAACGCCTCCGTCCGAGATTTGTGGATCGAGGAGGACGAGGCTACTGGCCGTTTGGTAAGCCCGGTCACCCAGATGGACCTCTTGCTGGACTCGCCGTTCTGGCCTCACGAACCACCTGTCAAAGCAGATAAGGACACAAATGAAGACATACTCGGCGAGAAAGGAACTTGACACCTTCACACGTAAACAATTCAAGAAAATGAAAATTTATGCCGCGTCGCAAATGGACCGCATACTCGGCCGTGTATAGTTTCGCTCCTTTCGTTGAGAATGACCTGAGAGCAATACAGGGAGGATGCCATTTTTTTGAAACAATGTTGCAGCCGTTTTTTAATTGCGAAACTTGTGCGATTTTGAAATAGGCACCGTGCAACGAATTAAAAGACGAACAAACTTTTAACTTTTAGGGCCGATTGTGTGTTGTAAGGGTTAATTTCTATGGATTATTCTATTTTCTCCAGAGGGACGTAAAACGTTATTTAAACTTCTCTTTGCTTGCAATTTTTGCGTGGCAACGACACTAGGGAACAATGCCACCAATTACCAGTGGTAGAAATTACAGGCTATTACAAATTAATTTAGTTAGCGGAAGCAGCACTGCCGCAATTTGGGAGAGGGGGATTTCCCCGGGCCCCTTTACGCTGGGGGGGGGGGGGGGCGCAACCTAAAGACAGTCCGGCCCCCCTACGAGTAATCGAGAGTATCAGCATAATGACAAAGGCGGAAAAATCAAATAAAGGTGAGCTAATGCCTAAAAAAAAGTCCTCAAATTTTTGTTGAAGGAGGGTCCCATTCTTGTGATTTGACCAGGCACCCAGAAATGTAGTTGCGGCCCTGGGAATCAGTTCAAAGGACTCAAGGAAAACAGTAATTCTGAGAGGCTTTCAGGCACATAAAATTAGAGTAACCTAGAACTTAGAAGAGTAAAATTGGATTAAAGTTTTATTTTGATTTTCCCTGTATTTTTAAACCCATCCAAAACCAAAACTGGTATGAGAGATACCGACAAGTTTCCAAAAAGGGGGTCTGCCTTTGAAAGTAGTGATATTATTCAACCAGGGACAGGCCGCCAAGGTTAATCCTATTAGCCAGCAAACCTGGTGCGTTGCCCTCTTCTTTAATTTATCTTCTGAGCCATGAGTGATTACGGTTATCTGCAAATGTGAAGAATTGAATAAATGTCAATGTTAGAGCTATGGCATTGTACAGTTCTAATTCCAACTTGTTTCAGCAGTCTAAGAAAGCAGTCAGACAAAAAAATTAAAGACGATATCAATACACGTCGAGTGTGCTGAGTAATAGGATTAACCTTGGTGGCCTTTCCCTGGTTGAATGATATAACTGTTTTGAAAGGCCGCGACACTTTTTGGAAACTTGGTAGCTTTTCTTATGCCAGTTTTGGTTTTGGTTTCATGTCACAACTTTTTTTTACGACTCGGTTGTGAAGGAGTTCAACACCGTTTCTAAGCACTAAATAAGCACTTTCTTAAATTACAGCTCAACACTGTAGCCACAAATCATCAAAGTTGTTCATAAAGGCACATAATAGCATTAATTCTTTGATTCCTCAGTGTGATGTCACTGATGAAGCAACGATCTCATCGGCTCTTCAAGACGGTTTTTCCCCACTGAATTCACCGACTAAAAATGACAGCCCTACAAGTTTTCCTTCGCTAGCATTGTTTATGCATACGTAATTAAGAAATGGTGGATTGTCCTGACGGAGCGTCCCCACTAAGCTTAAAGAAGACAACAAGTCACTCCACGATGGCTAATAAACATTGTAGTGTGGTGTTTATGAATGATGCAACCCACACTACAATAGCGATTTAGGAGGGAGGACATTTTTCAAATTAACTAACTTTTAACTCAAGTGCCGAGAATGAAGTCGACACAGCTTTGTGGTCCAGTTTTAAATTGATGTTGGTTTAATGCTCCCCTTGCACGGCACGGGTTGACTTGGACTTGAAGGTTGATCGCTTTACATTTTCTGGCCATTGGGAGTTGAGCTTTCGAATTTCAAATTGGATAGCCGAAATTGGTCTTTGAAAGACATCTTAGCGGAAACGGGCCGGGGACTTAAACGCCCAAAAATGGCGATTGAGGACTTGGTGTTCCACGTCGAGAACTCTCGTGACATGATGCAATTGTTGTTTGTGGGTACAATGAGATGGGTTGTTGGATACAATCAATTTGGGTTACGGCTTACAAATGACATGGTTTAATTGGCTGTTAAAGATGGTTTTTGCTGGGAACTGTTGGAAATGAGACGTCATGGGGTGAATTGTCGCCATCACTGGTCTATTGTGTGCGCAGCGTATCTTGAGTCCTGCAAGTATTTTGTGAGCGGCTACGTCTTCCTGGAGGGGGTGGCTTTAATCAATGACCGCCATTATTTTTGTAACCATCTTGGATATCAACAAGGCACTCTGCTGCTGAAAACGTACAATCGATTATCTGTGTTCGTTCTGCGGAGAACTCAAGATAGACCGCGGACACTATAAGATCTTGATGCGTACTCACTGCAGCACGGAGAACGGATGCTGCAACATATTTATTGATCGATATTTAACTTAAATTGCTTAGCAATGTCCTTGACAACGCAAGTATAACGCAGAAGTTAATGGAGAGCATAGGTTCTTATAAAAACTTCCTTCGTGGCATGGGCAGCCATTTTCAGGCAAATACTACGTTCTAAAACAATTGACGCATTACACCACTTTTGGAAGGAACAGTTGCTTTTGGCGCATTTGATCACTGAGCTCTTCCGGATGAGGTTATGAAAGTTTTCAATGTTAGCCATGACGTCACAAATAGAAAATGTGAAGAAAGAGTCAAGCCATTGCACCGCAAACTTGTGCATGGTAGCGAAAATCAAATCGGAGGTGAAGGCCTACTTCAAGTCGTGCCATGTCAAGGCGATGACAAGTGACAAGTAACGGCTGAACGCGGTTCAAATGGGGTGGGTTACAATTCGAACAAATTTGCGTATTTCGTCAGTGGTTTTGGACGTAAGCTTTATTTGATTTTGCACCGGAGTGGCATACGTCAGAATACATAAGGTTTCGAGGCATTATAAAATTCCTTTTGTCACTTGGCATTCCTATGTATAATCGCATACACCCTATATTTCGACATTTAAACCACCAACGGAATAGGAAAGTCTGTTCAAAGCAAGCCACCTGCAATAATGTAACCATAAGGAGCACGTAGGCCTATACCCAGGGGGCGCCCCCCCCCCCGGTCGTCTCTCAGCCACAACACGACATGAAGTAGGGGGTCCACTTTCAATATGGTTTTCTATTCCAGCTATTACACAAATTTGTGTGGCGCAGTGGCGCGGCGCTTCCTTTTCGTTGCATTTTTTAAATAACGCAGCTCTAGGTAAAATATACTAGAGCTTGAAAATTATGCTGTTCATAGCACCAAAACTTCGCTCTTTAGAGTTTAACGTGCAGCCAGCACATGTTGTATTCTTAACGAATTATGCATGAGTGCAATGAAAAGATAAAGTCAATCAAACTGTCAGTTCAGAATGCAAGGCAAACTGGAAAGGGGGGATTTTTGTAAGGCAACCTTCGTCTTCGTAATCTCGAATTACATCAAAGCGAAAAATATTCATATTTTCAACTTTAAAGGCTTAAGGAAGATCATTACCAATAAATTGCGAAGTTTCGTTTTATATTTCTGAAAGTTTTAAACAAGTGAAGGGCAGGCCGAACTTAAAACATAAACTTACTTAAAAGTAGGAGCTGGATTGCCATGGGCGATGCATGGAATGACGAGGATCTCTCCTTGCCTAACCCGGATGCTGGAGACTGTGTCCATAATACGTGGAGGGACACTTCCTTTCGGATCTGCAAAACAGAAACACACCGGTTAAATGCTTCAATAAAATACAATTATAAATAAAACACAACAATGTCATACTCCAAAAAGAACGTTTACAGACGCGTGGACAGTTCCGTGAATGAATAAATAAACGAAATATTTATTCTGAAAGGGTTTTATTTTCTACCTTGCAGATTTTGCCCTACAAAAAATACACTTTGACAAGAACACAGTCGGGCATCCAAATAGTGTTTTCGTGCTGAGCATTTTAAAACTAGACTGCACATGAATTTCATTTTCAGTATTACCAACTACGGGTGTGGTATATGTTTATTTAGCAGCCACTGGGATAACAAACGGGTTTTATCATCGCCTTGGCGAGCAGGCCCAGACTTGACAGGATGGGAATTCCCACCGTGGGCCTTCGTCTGGTCTGAAAATCGCCCCCACACTTTTCTCTTAATTTGACGCAAAACCTACAAATTATGCAAAATCGATAAATTACGTTCAAGGTTCTCAGAAATTTTTGCCTCCGGCGGCTAGGGGACGAGTCACCCTGACCCCATTCCACCAACTTTGACCATCCCTGTGCGTCCCTCGTTCCCCAGGATCATTCCGACCCTCACCCCTTAGAAGCCAGTCCGGGCCTGTAGGCCAGTACCACAGATCCACCAATCACTCACAAACCTCCCTCCCCCCAAAAAAAAACAAAAAAAAAAAATCCGCACTGTTGAAAGAGAATCAAGAACTTTCTGGCATATTACTGCTTACAAACCACTTGCTAGCCGAATTCCATTGTAACAATGCACAACTTTAAGAGAAGCTGCGGTGTGAAGACAAATACTGTAAATTGTGTCGCAATATCTGAGCACTGCAATGAAAGCTAGTGTTTGGCCATCTAGACGAAAAAAAAAAATTACGTGTCATTATGTGACTAGGCTTCTTCTGGTGTCAGTACTTGTGACAAGACCCATAAGCCGAATTTTTCTTTGTAAGGACGGCCAGGTCGACCACAAAATTTGGCCGAGATTCTTCTAGATTCGGTGTATCGGCAGCCGTTGCTGGCGTTTGAGCTGCCACCATCCTGTGCTGATGCGCCGGACGTTTGTGGGTTGACCCGGCGGGCGCCACATTGAAGACTAAGGTCATCGGCCCCAGCTCGGTGCCGGTATGGAGTGGTGGACTGTTCCTGGGCCCGTGGCGAATGTCCTTACAGAGGGGCTCCCAAGAAGTTCGAGTCTATTATTATAGGCCAATGGGCGCATGTATGACATGACGTGCATTGTAGTCATGGTGTCATGCTTGGTTTGCCATGTCATGCTTTGTTTGCCATGCATGGTTACCACTTGTTGTATTAATTAATTCCATTCCAATTCCTCCTCACTGTAACACATTGGAATGAATCCGTTATAATTTATATGCCTTTTATCTAGCCAATATTTCGATCCTACGTACACTGGCCTATAATAATAGACTAGAACTTCTTCAGAGCCCCTGTGTAAGGACATCCGCGACGGGCCCAGGAACAGTCCACCACTCCATACCGGCGCCGAGCTCAATTGGCGTCCTCCAGGTCTAACCATAAACGTCCGGCGCATCAGCACAGGATGGTGGCAGCTCAAACGCCAGCAACTGCTGC
This sequence comes from Lithobius niger, assembly GCA_023313725.1. Classification (NCBI taxonomy): domain Eukaryota; kingdom Metazoa; phylum Arthropoda; class Chilopoda; order Lithobiomorpha; family Lithobiidae; genus Lithobius; species Lithobius niger. The sequence continues at coordinate 13,307 of JAHWFP010050430.1, read as the reverse complement.
CGATATATCAGCTAGCCAGATGTTTTTCTGGCCGAGTTTGGCTGTACGAATATTCAGCCGTGATTCGGATAAGCTTAGACTGAAAAAAAAACTTTTACATTGTCTTCTGTATGGCTAGTGACAGAACTACAGTGGTATAATAGCTTATTACTTCATCCTAGCTTGATTATAGCATGGTCTCTAGCTATGAAAGTACTGCCGCATGGTTTTGTGCTACTGTCAGATTCTGCTTAAAACAGTACTTTGCTTACAACTCACAAATTATTAAACTTCTCAAACTGACAAGAAGAGTTTATGCTGACATTCTTGTTAAACGTTCTTTTTATCAGCCCTCTCACTGACAGTATTATCAGAATATTAAGCCATAAGACATCACATTGTTCCGCGGCACGACCACCGATTCCACGAACAACAGCGCGTTCGACATTCGGATTACGGAAATCATTCAAGAGTGATTGATGACGAAGTCGCCTGTCGATGCGTTATTGCAATACAAAACCAAACGCTAGATTGCCCAGCATTGCTTACCATACACGGCTGTAACTAACTTCAGATTGGAACGTGGTTGGCTTTACAAACAATTATTAACAAGCTCACAAAATTCGAGTCTTCGTTTATTGATTTCCATACTTTAGGCAACCTCTGGTCTTCAGTGTCTGATGCAAAGCGAACCATCCAGCGTTGCAACATAAAGCAGCTCGTCGGATTCGGCTTAAGACGTGTTTGTTTTTCTTCCGGTGGTCGGCTTACAGCTAGCGGAATTTTTTCCGGCCGGGATTCGGCTTACGAAATATATTCGGCTGCGGTGGCTATAACGACGGCAGCTTAGGGGTCTACTTGTGACTGACGTAATTCCGGTGAGGCCAGTTTGCGGCAAGTCCTGGTCGCTTCAAGTTATTAATTGCAGTCAACATGTTATTGGAAGACACGGGTTCGAATCCCGGCCACATGATGACACGATTTTTTTTCGTCTTCACACCGGCTATATACGCTGTCTTCCACATATGATGTAAGCTCGTTCATTCGTCTACACTACGGTGGAATGAAAAAAATTAAATTTTCGAAATTCGAAATGTCATATTGCGGAAAAGTTGTCTTTTAGCAACACTACCCACACACACAATGAGCAGAACGGCAAAAAAAGACAAAAATTATTAATTGATTGGTTGACAATTTTAACATTATCTCATTTGACATTCTCAGAAACCATATAAACAATGCTGTAATTAAAAGGAATTTTATTTTTGTTCAAAACTATGGGTTTAATCAAACATCAAATATAGGCCAAAATAGCCATTTCTGCCTATATTGGCCCATAGCCTAATTTGTTACTAATATGGAAAAAGTTGCCCTTCATAGCATCACTAGCACACACAACAAATTTCATCACTCCGAGGTGTCTTGAGGTGCCACGAAGGCCTTCAAGTTAAATTGTGCGTCAATGGGCAAAACGAAGAAAAAGGGGAAAAAATGATAATTTAATTGGTTTCAAATTTAATTTTAACATTATCATATCAGAAACC
>JAHWFP010050430.1:0-11384 GCA_023313725.1 Lithobius niger | reverse complement strand
CTAGTCTACACCCATCTCGTGTAAAATATTGAATCTCACGCAATACCACATACAGAACCACAATTCAGTAACGATAACAACAACAACAACAAAGCTAACTGTAGAAAGATTCGCTGCGAAATTCGTTGAAAACACGTGCTATACCCAGCCATCTTTTCTGGCTGCACAAGTTTACTCTCAAAAACTTCGAAAAGCTAGCGATGACTCAACAGTCCTCTTCTTAATAAAACTGTTTACAGCAGGCGAATATACCCAAGCCCAATACCCTTCCTCAGCAGCGAACTACATCATTCTTTCTTGAAAGAGCCGAATGCTTTTTCCAGACATTGCTCAGATAGAGAAGACGCCCGTTTCGTTCGTGCCAAGTCACGAAGTCTCTGTGCCTTGGAGCAGTTTTCATTTCCTCCCTTTACAACTTGGCGCTCTCGACGTCTTGTTACCAAGATGATGAAAAAGATTCCACGCCATGCCAAATTCCATGCGTTATTTACAAGAACTGGTAATCAGGGTCCTCGTAAATTTTGAAAAAAATTGGAATAACGCTTGAAAGAAATACTCTTACTGGAAAATATGAGGGAAACTTTTTTTTGCATTTATTGGAAAGCAACTATACCAACGTCATATGTTGCGTCCTTTCATTGTTTATCCGTTTTTAAAAAAGAGAAAATTGGCCAACCTAACTGCTGCTACTTTTATAATAACTGTGATGATTTTGATTCAGCGGCGTAAATGAAAGTAATTCATAAAAGCCTCGCAGTATTATCTCGAATATACTTTCGCCTCGACGGTTATTTCAAGAGCCCATTTTTGGGAATGGTACACAGTCTTTTTTTTAATTAATACATACGCAAAATCGATTTTTGTTCGCTTTTTGCATTTAACTGCCAGACTCCCTAAGCCGGACATAAGTCTGGACCTCTGAGACCAAATGTCGGACCACTCATATATACTGACACTGTACGGCTGAGGGTAGGGCTTCAGCCTTTGTTCTTAAAAGTCAAGGGTTCAGTTTCTGCTCAGGGCCCATAGTCTCGATTTTAGCTACTCAAGTCATAGGAGTATTTAACCAATTTTTGTTGGTTTTTGGTTTAAATGTCAGACTCCCTGAACAGGAATTGAACTCTCGGGACCAAAGACCGAACCACTCAGCTATACTGAGACAGTATGGCTGAGCGGTAGGGCTTTAGCCTTTGTTCTTAAAAGACGAGGGTTCAATTTCTGCTCTGGGGCCCTAGTCTCGATTTTCGCTATTTAAATCACACGAGTTTTTACCGAAATTCGGGCGAAGATCATGGCTCGCCCATGGTATCAGATGCGGCTTTTGATGAGGCCGCATGTGATTTGCAAGCGATCAAGTGGAGACCAGGTCCCCGAAAAGTTTAACACTTATTTACACGGCCGGCCGTGTATATAAGAGTTCGTTTGCGCACGAGATTTTCAAAAAATTGGACAGGCGGCGGTGGCTGCGGCGGGGGCCCAGAATGCAATGCTGCAACATGTAACAATGGTCAACAATAGGCAACGTGCACAAGATGGGATTGTAGCTTACTCGAACAAGATGCAACGATGCTCGGGCACGGAGAAAGTAACATTGTCGTAGTAGCTTCGGGCTCAGTTCCTGGAGGTGTTAAGATGCTCTGTTTTGTGTAGTTCTTTTTAGGTGGGCGCATGGCCTAGGGCCGAGGCCCCAATAAAGTATATTGGATTGGATTGGATTGGCTGCGGCTCCGTTAAATATATTACATCGTTGTCGAGAACGAAAATGAAGTGGTCTTGGTTTTCGCTTTAATTTTTCAGTTTTAAACTGCATGGTGCAAAGTCTATAATTGTGAGGCCTTAAGGCCGCAAAATTGGACGGCCGACATGACTGAATGATTTAGTTACTTCTTCGATGCAGGCTTCCGGAAGCTAGTTGAATTGTTTCCACGATTCTTTGCCATAATACTGCATCTATTTGCAACAATGCAGAATCAACTACCCATCAGCTGACCCATGCTAACTGTAGACATACGCTAGTGTATTGTCATCAAAAAACAAAGCTTGGGCAGTATCTGTACAGAAATACACTTTTCTAATGTTTCGTTTTTTCGCAAACAGAATTGGGTGTACAGTTGACATACCAACACATGACAGAACAGACCATAGCAATTACAATAAAATGGAACCGAAAAAAGCCAACAAATTAACTGAACAAAAGCCGTTTTCAAAAAAAGCATTAGAGCTCGTATTCCAATATTCACAGCTGTGAAGGTACATCGAAAACGGTTGGATACTTCGCACAAATAAAATATGCACACAACATACACACTCACATGAAACACAACGAAAATCTAAAACACGTACAAACAGACGTCTGACATAACCAATGAATAAAACCATTCCTTGTTCCCTGGAATTGGAGTTCAGATTACAGTTCGTTGCGTTCGAATGAACTCTAATCCGTTTTTATTCGTGTACCTTCATAGCTGTGAGTATGGGGATAGGAGCTCTAATGTTTTTTTTCTAAACGGCGAAGCCATTTTTTGTTTAGTTAATTCCAATAGGCAACGGATACAGGATTGTACCCGCAGTTATTTATCACCAGCCGAGCTTAGTTGGCTTTCGTCTTGTTATCAATTGTTTTATACGCAGTGTATAATCGCTGTTCCCGTAGATTATGCATCACGTCTTGATTGATTTCTTTATTGAGAGTTCGCTCATAATAACCTAACTAAACTTTACCTAAACCAAACCGCACACACTGTCAACGTCAAACAACCAAGAGTAACACCACAGAACCCAAGAAGCATGCTATAACCACGCATCACGTCTATGATGACTTCAATAATACAATAAAACGGTAATTTGAACAATCTAACACATAAGACCGTTTAAAGGCGTGTGCCTTTTCTCTGTCATCCAATCTCAAATTTCTGTTGTGAACTGCTACGAATTTCGAAAGAGATTTCATAAGCGAAGCCCATTTGCTGGTCTTAATGGTAGAATATAAGGACCGCTAAGTGGATTTAACAATAGATTACAAGATTAACTAGATCTTACTTCTTCCCGTGCTACACAGAGCCCTAGCGGTAGTTGCGACTACTAATACCTGTGAAAATGCTTTGCCTTCGGGCAGCTTCAAAAGCAAAAGCACTAGAAGAGGTATTAGAAGCCGCAACTACCGCTAGGGCCTCGTGTAGCACTGGAAGAAGTAGGGTGCTAGATCCAGTTAACTTTCTAATCTATGATTTAGCTTATGGCAGGAGCTTATAAAGAGTTCTATTAGGAAAGAGGAGTGTTGGACAGAGTTACGGCTCTTGGCCAGTGTATGACGTCATTACAGCGCCCAACTCGGTGAATTTTTGTACTACAAAATGCAGTTAACGCGTAAGGAATTTTTTATAGGATTGGTTTTAATGTGAGCATAGCTCAGCCAAATAATCGTTTGATGTGTAGACGTAAGGACGTTATGCTGCTCGGTCGAGTTTAGGTAATGGCATTTTTTTTAAATCTTCATTATAACTAGAGAAAGTCCCTGCTACGCTGCACTGACACGGTTTGGTTGCTCATGTGTATGTCCATGTTTTACCGAATTAAGTTTCTTCAATCCCAATTTTGTGCACACTGGCCAACAAATGCTTTCATCGAATTAAGCTTGTTCAATCCAATGTTTGCGCGCACTGGCTAACAAACGCTGATTTTCGTTCGCTTCGTTCACTCAATCAGCACATCCCGTGATGCAAGTCAGTGGATGCATCGTTTTAAAAATTGACATGTCGATGCATTTTCCAGCATCGTTGTCTGAAAAAAAATTGCGCTGGCTAATAATGCTGTATTGCTTGTTGAAGTCCGTTGTACGGACGGGTGGTGTTAAAAAAATCTTTAGTCGGGCGGCTTTGACATTTATGTTTTCTGGGAGAGGCAGAAAGCAAATCGCCCGGCCGAACAATGCCTCATTATTGTTTTGTTTTCACTTCGACAGGTCTTATTGTTGCCGGCCACTCTGCAAGATGGCAATGATAAACCTCGTGCTCCGCATTAATTGTTGGTGTGCAATTTGGAACAATTCAGCTCAGGTCTGAAAGCCCGCATTTACGAAATAAGTAAGCCATTCCATCGTGTTTAGGTGCCAATTTCGAGGCCAGAAACAACGTGGCTTAGTTTGATTCGAAACTATATGCCTTTAGCTGAAACATGAATTCTTTCATTTTACCCGTTAAAAATCAACGGTTTCGACGAAATTGTTAGGCACCGTAGCAGAGACATACCACGTGCACGAAGAATGAAAAGCGATCACAGTGATTGTTGGCTTATACTTATTTCAACGACCTTATTATGTAGATACCAATAGGAATGCATCTGTATTTATTTAACACTTCTTAAGCCCATTTGGTTTTCCGTCCTGTTTAATAAACAACGTAGCGTTGTAATAGAAAAAAAAAAAAAAGCTAAGCAACTCAATTTTTCAAACAGCAATTTTAATATTTGTCGCTACCGACTATACGCATATTGCGCCAGGTAGTACTTCTCGCTTCAATACATTGGCACTAGTAAACTGAAGAGATGAATGAAGCTACTGATTTGGTCAAACGCTAAAGAACAGTCGGTCAAGGTTTTTCACACCTTGGCCAAAATTGTATTACTTTTTGATTAAAACTTTAATTTTCAACAGAAAAATCTGGCTCAAATTGATCCCGATTTGTCGATACGAAATGAAGAAACGGAATTACCATTGACTGAAATGACACGTAATGATTGCCTGCAAATTCTTCATTAATAGGCTATTTATTCATTTTAAATTTAAAAAAAAAAACTATGTCAACGGGTTATTTATTACCCACCCAAAACCAAAACTGGTATAAGAGAAGCCGCCAAGTTTCCAAAAATGGTTGGCCAAAGTTTGCTTTCAGTTGGTTTTTAACCTTTTTCGCGTAGGTGGTTTGTGTCTAACTGACAATTACGTAAAACAAAAACAAGAATTTAAATAAATACAATAACTGTTTATGCAAAAAAATCATGAGCTCACGGCTCATAGTGGGTAACAATGATTGGAGTATAACGGAGAACACAATAGCTACGCATAGACGGCATCATAACCAATGCTCCGATTACGCTATTATTAAAAGCGATATAGATTCCAGTAATACAAATCTACTAAATAGGTCTAAACATTCAGGCATGCAATACGACCATGGTCGATTTTTTAGGGAGGGGAGGAGGGGGGGGGGAGAACAACAACCACCATCACGCCGAAGAAAACATCTCAACAAAACAAAACAAAACAAAACAAAACAAAAACAAAATGTAAATAAATAAAAAAATGAATAATATTTTGGCACAGCTTGGGTAAAAATTTTCCCCCTTAAATCCGTTTATCCAAGTATAGATCCCAAGGCAATCGCCCGCACCCCCCCCCCCCTTCCCCCCCACCATCGCCTCTTCTTATTAAAAGCGACATAGGATCCAGTTATACAAATCTAGTAAATAGGTCTAAACATTCAGGCATGCAATACGACCACGGTCGGTTTTTTTTGGAGGGGAGGGTGGGGTGGAGACAACAACCACCATCCCACCCATGAAAACATCTCATTCTGAAAAATGGACCTCAGTCGGAAATACGTAAGATTTATGAAACAAAATGTAAATGAATAAAATAATTAATAATATTTTGGCACAGCTTGGGGGGGGGGGGAAGATTTGCCCTTAAATCCGTTGATCCCAGTCTAGACCCCAAGGCAATCCCCCCCACCATCGCCACCACATTACCGGATGCCAATGAAAAGTATAACTGTACGTACAGACTAACAAACCACCCCTGTCTGTGTGTAATTGTTGCAGACTTGAGGGGACAGGAATATGTCTCATTTGGTAGCTTTCTTTGTTAGGAAAGGAGGGGTTGGGGTTGGGGGAGTGAGTTAGGATGAGCAACCCTATGTATTGCATTCGTTATTCAAACATAATGCGTGTTAGCTTTTAAGTTAAGTAAAAAAGTGCGCGATTCATGACGAAAGACAAAGCTTTGTATTGTTTATTTTTCTGTCGAAAGTGATCGTGGAATGAATTTAGAATTCTGCCTCTATTATGTAGCGCTGCCTCTGCCTTCCAAATTCGACAGCGTACCGAGAAAATATCGGGGCTCCTCTGTACTACAGCTACGCTCCTAGCACGCACTATCCCGTTGTCTCACACGTTTGTCGATTTGATACTACAAAAACTGTTACACTAAATAATCGATTATACAATAATTACCTGATTAGCAGGAGCCGTTATTTGTTCGACATAACTAACCGAATTGTCAATATGACCGACGAAGAACGACAGATAAGACTCCGTTTTCAGTGCGGTATTGTCAAAACCTGAAACTAACTGGCTTAATTCCAGTTTAACTTATTTTCCACACGGACACATAATTGGGAAAAATTCTTGATGAAGGACCTAGAACCCTTCATAGGCAAACGATTTCATCATAAACTGTTCAATACAAAGCCTACAATTTAGTGGCACGTGTTCTCATCGAAAACCATGGTTACTCGATTGACATTCTGGGACTTCCGGCCTGACGCTGTAAGTGATACGACTGACCCGTTCGGATAAACGACTCGAGTGGGACGTGACGTCACTAGACGCTAGTCCCCAGTGACGTCACGATGCGACCCCTTTTTCTCTCCTCTCCAACGGTATTTCAGCAACTGCTTTTATGCATAAAATGCATAATCAGTTAAAAAGCATTAGATGTTCAAATGTAGTCCCATTGTGCGTTGCTACAAGTTGTTGTTTACTATTTGTGATAAGATAACAAAAGGCCTTAAAAACGGTCGAAAGTGAAAAGCTGAGTAAGCAGAAGTTGAGTAAGTTTTCAAAAAAAGCGAATCAGACTTGTATTTGTTGCCTGAATTCCCCGAACAGTTTTTTCTGTAAAGCAGAAAAATCGAAAAGAATGGTTTTTTTTTCTTTGCATCTGATTCATATTTTACCTTTTTAATTTCCGGCATGTTTGCTTTCGAAAAAGGGCATTACGTCTGCGAGCAAAGTTACTCCACCTTTTAATATGATTTCCCAAGTGTTCGACTTTTGCTTTTAAAAAGGGGGAGGGGGGAGGTGGGAAGCACGAGGAATTCGTAACTCGCGCTGTGTTGCGCTTTATGTGTTTGGCTGAGTAGGGAACATGCCCAAATTTCAAATTCTGTAAACTTAGGAAGTAAGACAAATGGGGGTCGGTGGAGTGTTCCCCGACTTAAAACAATTATTGGGATTGCCAGAAGTAATAATAGCAACGGAGGAACCACTTTCACCCCTCCGCGCATAATACCATTTTCTGCGGTTACGTAATTATTGACATACGAATTAGTCGCCGTCCTCTTGTTTTACAATGGTGATGCATACTCTTTAGGCTCTATTATTCGATTAAGGTGGCCGCCCGGGACACGAGCCACACTATTACGAATATTCCGAGCGGCGGTCGAATGCAGACCACACACACAGCTGCACTGCTTCCCATTACACAATGTTGCGTCCTTCAAACAATTACATGGAAATTTTTCTGCGGGGCACGAAGCTTCGAAAATTAATTTTTCGCTCGCGAAATTAATTGAGAGGATTAAAGAGCGATGTTTTCTGTGCGATACCGTGTGCGTGTTGTATACCTACGTAGTTGTGCTTACAAAAAAATTTCGTGGTCACTGTGGCTGAATGGTGAGAACCGGCACTGAGCCAAAGTATTAATAAAAACCTGTCTAATTCAAGTGTCCAATCTGTCTTAAGCAATCTGTCTTAAGCTGAGCTCTGTAAGTACCGTAAATCGCGTATTAACAGCCCTGGCAAAACAGTTCCCACAACTTATTAAAACCCCACCCTCTTACAATGCATGAAGGTCAGAAATCGTAAAATTACCTAGTTACAGCCCCCTACGCGTTAATACAGTTTGCCGTAGGGTGGTAGCTATCTTTGATAAATAAATATGACTAGTCTTGGTGGAAAGAACACATCACCACCTTTCAGAAAAGCTAAGTATTCCAATTTAAGTTAATTAGAACACGTGAAAGGGAAAGTTAAGTCGAAAATTGCTACACATTGTCTGTTATGACGTAACCACTTCACCTGTAAGTGGACATAGGACGGTCCCCTATTTTCGACAGGAAAAATTTGATTGGTCTTGGCGGAAAGAATACATCTCCACCTGTCAGTCTGAGCAGCTTGAAAAGGGATTCAGGAAGTGCCTTCCCTGGCCCACTGATCAGGATTTTCTGTGATTTTGGAGGTTTGACGCACTCCCAGCCGAAGCCATGGCGCCAGAAAACGAGAGGAACAATTTTGCGAGGTAATTCAAACCGGAAATTCTTAGGATCCGTTACATGCTACAATCGACATGAGCATGAGGCAGCACAGTGCCATTCTCTTCCCGAAAATACCAGGGGGTGGCTGAGGGTCAGTTTCGAATCCGGGATCTGTGGCATGTGAGACAGTCGTGCTAAGCATCAGGTCACGTGATTGTGTGAGACTACCCCCTCGTTACGACGAGTATGGGACTAAGGTTCCCCGCGCACTTGGCAGCCAGGTCGTGCGGCCAGTGGTCGTCGCGGCCAAAACACACGGCGACGTGCCACGCGCCCTCGTCCGTTTTTCATTGATAATGCTCGATCACGTGGTGAAAAATGAGTATGGTCGCCCTGTGGTCGCCTGCGTGCCGCCCGGGATCCCAGTGGCCGCTGTGACTGACTGGCCGCGGCGACCAAGTACGCGGTGCTACATATACCGTAAGCATTCTCGTTGGCCGCAGCGATCTGGTCGATTAGTGCTTGAGGGCTCTAATTCTTGCCATTCGGGATGACCTCTGGATGATGGGAATGACTTTACCGAGGATGTCAGTCACCTTGTTATACACCTATTTAAAAAAAAACGGCAGATTGCCTTAGGTTCATTGTTAAAGCTGGTTCAGCTACTCAAGCAATAAAATTGCCTCACGGCACCAAGAAATTAACTAAGAGAAGATTATTATTATTTTTTTGTTGTTGTTTAAAAACAAACCTTAAAGCAGAACCCTAGTCAGTACAACACATTTTTTTTTCGGGTTTCTATAGACAAAGATTATTAAGATAAAAGTAAACCGATTGGCTAAGACTTAGGCTGAATACAAAACATAAGAGATGGACCTTATGAAATTTAGTTAGAAATAATTTTTAAATTAGTCTTTATTTACCGACATTAGAAAACAAAAACGAACGGCGCGTTTGATGTTTAAGGTAAGGTTTAAAATTGACCCAAACAAATTAAACGGTACTTTTTCGCTGTATACGTTTATTTCTAATATACCTTTATATTATTTTTATTTTCAGTGATTTGTGTGTAGGTATTCATGGAAGTGGACTTAAGACAAGGAACAATCAGTCATTAATGAACTAATTGTCCCTTTGTCACAAGTCCACTTGCATGAATACCTGTACATAAATCACTGAAAATAATATAAAGGTATACTAGAAATGACATAGAAATGACATAAGGACAATTAGTTCATTAATGACATCAATGGAAAATTCTGTAAAATGACATCCGGTCCTTGTATGCCGTTGTTAAACATGGCTAACAATTATGTCAGTTTCATGTCATTTCCGAGGTTCGCGAGATATGATACGTCTCCCCCTCCCCATCAGCAGTTCTGAGTTAATTAAGTCTCGCTGATAGTGAAGTTTACATGAGATAACGCCTGTAGCCATTAATGTTAAAATAAAATGCCTAGCAAATTTCAATACAGGAACGATTGTAACTGCATAGTTAGCTACTGTCAACACTATGCCTTTTCAGAATCTCGGAAAGCATTTCCACCTTTTTATTGATGGTGAGTGCTTTCGCAGCCCATTTTCGCAGCCACGTGTTTTTGCACCACTGCACTCCCGTTCTCCTGTGGCTTCTATATACCATGCGTTCCTTTTCATTGCAAAGCTAAAGGAATTCGCTAAATGGTTATTTCTGTTCCCAAACAATTTGGCTGCAAATTGTATGCAATGAACACATGTGCTGTTGTGTATCGTACGCATCTCTTTTCTTCATTTCGTAACACATACGCCGTTCTAGCAAACAGCCACCTCCTCACGCCCTCCACCGCAACCTGCCCCCCCCCCCCAACTCCCTCTCCCAACCCTCTCCCCGCGCTGGAATGCAAAGGCTGCTCGCCTGCTCGCTTCTGGCCGGATGTACTGCTCGCTTCTGGCCGGACGTCGTGATCCCTCACTATAATCATTAAGTCTGCTCCTAAGCGAAATATAAATAAAGATGCTAGACGCATCCATGCAGCAATAAAATAGATGCTAGATCGGCTGCACAAACGAGATGGCTACTTCCAACCGATAAAACAAATTCATCGTCTATTGCAAATTAGATGATGACGGTTTTTATAGTTAGAGTTATTATGTGGTTTTTGTAGTTAGGGTTACCGTTAGAGTGTGTTTATAGTAATGGTTATCGTTAAACAGTTTTTATAGTTAGGGTTATCGTTAGACGGTTTTTATAGTTAGGGTTAACGTTAGACGGTTTTTATAGTTAGGGTTAACGTTAGACGGTTTTTATGGTCAGGGTTATCATTAGACGGTTTTTATAGTTAGGGTTATGGTTAGATGGTTTTTATAGTTAGGGTTATTGTTAGACGGTTTTTATAGTTAGGGTTATCGTTAGATGGTTTTTTATAGTTAGGGTTATTGTTTGACGGTTTTTATAGTTAGGGTTATCGTTAGAAGGTTTTTATAGTCAGGGTTATCGTAAGACGGATTTCATAGTTAGGGCTATCGTTAGAAGTTTTTTATTGTTATGGTTATCGTTACACTTTTTATAGTTAGTAAGATCGTTAGACGGTTTTTATAGTTAAGGTTATTCTTAGATGGTTCTAATAGTTAGGTTTATCATTAGACAGTTTTTATAGTTAGGGCTGTCGTTAGGCGGTTTTTATAGTTAGGGTTCTCATTAGACGGTTTTAATAGTTAGGGTTATCGTTAGACGGTTTTTACAGTTAGGGTTCTCGTTAGACGGTTTTTACAGTTAGGGTTATCGTTGGACGGTTTTTATAGTTAGGGTTATCGTTAGATGATTTTAATGGTTAGGCTTATTGTTACATGGTTTTAATAGTTAGGGTTATCGTCAGACGGTTTTAATAGTTAGGGTTATCGTTAGGCGATTTTTATAGTTAGGGTTCTCGTTAGACAGTTAAAAAAGTTAGGGTTATCGTTAGACGGTTTAAAAAGTTAGGGTTATCGTTAGGCGGTTTTAATAGTTAGGGTTATCGTTAGGCGATTTTTATAGTTAGGGTTCTCGTTAGACGGTTTAAAAAGTTAGGGTTATCGTTAGACGGTTTTTACAGTTAGAGTTATCGTCAGACGATTTTTATAGTTAGGTTTATCCTTTACGGAAATATCTCCCTT
>JAHWFP010050429.1:12192-30573 GCA_023313725.1 Lithobius niger | reverse complement strand
AGTCATTAGTCTGCAACTGTCTTGGCTTAAATTGATGCTGGTTTTACCCCGTCTCGAGTTATATAAGCTTATAGAAAGAAATTTAGAAACCAGTAATTAGTTATCCATAGATAAACCCATTCCTCTAGCAGTATCTTGGCTTAAAATGATGATAGTTTTATCCAATTTTGCATTGTAGGACACTTTAGGGAATAAAACTAGCATGGTAGTGACCAACAGTTCCCATAGTAAAGCACACTTCTCTAGAATTGGCGTGGCTTAAACTGAAGCAGACTCTCAGCAGCTTTTGTGTCTGTGGACATCAACTTACAACACCATCACGTACATATTCTCCCCAAGCCTCCTGCTGTAGCGAATGGGTGGACAAGGGGCTGACATTCAGCCTCGGACAGGCCATTGTATGTGGACATGGCATGTATTGATTGTTTCCCTACAGGAGGTAAAAAAAAAACAGTCCCTTGTGTCTGCTGCAACTGAGCGATAAATGGAGGTCTCTGACGCGTTCCTACTCCCACCATCTGGGGTCATCCTATCTTCGCTGGCCGGCAACGTTTTTCATTGCTGAACTGGCCGCAGGAGGTCTCTGCCTGTCGAGGAACAAGGCCTCCCCAAGGTCGTCAAAACCCAACTCAGTCTTTCAACATGGACATAAAGAACTATAAAGCGAAATCAAATGGAGATAAAATTCAAGGGTATATACACCCAGAATATGTTGGAGGCTATGGGTAAAAGGTGTGCTATAACTCATCCCATGGAAATAACAGGTAATCAATTGTTTGCGTGAATCGTACAGGATTACAACACACTGAAGCCTTGGTTTTGAAAAAGTACGCCTCAAATATAAATTAATTTTAATGGTGTGGCCTAGTTAGTGTGGATAGTTAAGAGTAATGAACACATAGAACATAAAGCATTCTTCATTTTGACCATGCTAAAAATTTAACTTGAGGTTGACCATATCGAAAATTCATTAAGGGTTGAATCGGTTCGTATTTTGAAGAGGGAGTCTGTCGTTCAAACAATTTAGTCCACAATCCTTCATATAACGATGTGTGTGACTGTAAATGTGATAATATCTTATCTGGTTATCTTATTAGGCGCTGTTTTGTGTTGGGACGAAACGACTCCGAGTAGAGCATTTATTGTGTGCCCCATTGTGGAGTGCGCTAGTCTGGTTTGGTCTCCATACCTTGTGAAGGACATCAAATTGGTTGAGACGGTGCAGAGATCCTTCATAAAATACTTACGCGTTTTCAGAAACATGACGTATGCACAACGATTGGGTCACATTTACACCTCGAATCATTGGAATGCAGACTACTATCTTTGTCTTACTTTCTCCATGCTGGGGGGGGGGGGGTTAGTGACGTGGTCCATAAACTTTACTTTGAGGTACGGGGAAACACGTTCACCAGGGGCCACCATCTTAAATTAACGGTACCTACAACAACAAAAAATTGTGCGAGATATTTCTTCACTAATAGGGTTGTTGGCCCATGGAATAGCCTATCCCCTGAATTGTTCGAGGCTGGGAATCTGGGGTGTTTTGAGCGGGGTGTTAAAAAGATGGATCTTTCACAGTTTATTGTTTTTAATTTTTAGTGTTTTATTTTGGTTTAATGTTAATAATTTGGACTGGTGTTAAATGATACGCAAATATCCCATCCTGTTTTCCTTTACCGTGTTTCTTGTGCGTAATAAATCTAATTATTACTATTACTAGTATCGAATATTAATATTGCCCAAAAATATTATTTATAATAATAATAAATTAGGTTTAACCACACACGAAAAAGTGGTCGGGATGCAGAAGGGCAGGTGCCACTTACACTCTTCCCTAGCTTTACTTTAGAAATTCAGGTCGTTTTAGAAACTTCCGAAGACAAACCTCCTTTAATAGGGTTTTGAAGAGCTGAGGGCAATGCGCAGAAACAACGTTTTTTGGCAAAGAGTTCCACGCTGACACCACCCGGACTGAAAAGAAATTTTTTCTACACTCTAGGCGTGCTGATTGGATTTCCAATTTAAACGGGTGTCCCCTTGTCGTTTTATATGGTGTGAATTCGAAAAAAGGCAAGTCGATTGACAAGAAGCCACGAACAATCCGGAAGGTTAGAAGAAGGTCAGCATGCAACCTGCGAAGTTCAAGTGATGTTAAGCCTGTCCTGGCAAGACGTACACCATACGGTAAACCTCGCAAGCCAGGTAGGCTCTTTGTGAATTTGTGCTGTACCCTTTCGACCTTGTCAATGTCACCCAAGAGTGATGGTGACCAGACTTGGCTTGCGTATTCGAGCAGTGGTCTCACAAAAACGCGAAAAGCCCACACCCTAATGGGAATGCTCCCGGACAAAAAACAGCGATTTACAATGGCAAGCCTGCGGAAGGCGTTTTTGGTAATAGTGTCGCAATGATTTGTTGACTTTAAATCAAAATTGAAGCAGACACCGAGGTCCCTAATAGTGCTGACAGTAGGCAAACTGGTCTCTCCCAAGAGGTACTGGAAGCTAATTTTGTCGACCCCGACATGGAAAGTTTGGCATTTGTGTAGGGCAAGTGGTAACTGCCACGAATTACTCCAGTCCAACACATGCTTAATGTCATCTAAGAGTAACAAACAGTCAGTTGAACCAGTCGCAAGATGTCGGCCCAGCTTAAGATCATCGGCAAATTTGAATTGATGGGAGTCGTTGGTTTTGCAGTCAAGATCATTCAAGAAAATAAAAAACAAGATTGGCCCCAGGACAGATCCCTGCGGCACACCACTTGAAATTTTTTCTGATTACTAAGATTTTATTCCATTAAATGAAAATTGTGTTGTATCAAAAATTAAGGAAAGTTGAATTGCAGTGATTTGTTAATTAGAGTTATTTTATTTCCTCTGGTAGTTTATACAGTGCACACAAAGCACCATCATGGTGCCAGAGCTGCTATTTACAATAATTTATGAAGTAACCAGAACCACATATCACAAACTGTTGTCAGGAGCCTTGAGTACTAATAATTTAAACTGTAACTTATAGTTGTAATATAACTGTCCAATAAAAATAAAATTGTTAACTGTTCACAGTTGAGCAATTTTCGATATTTCCGTATTGTATGGAATTTGTTTTCATTGCTATTGAACAAATGGTGTATCGTCTGAATGATATACACCAAGTATCGATTCCGCAAAATGTAACTGGACTTAGAAATAATATATTTTAAAATTTATCCATGTATATTTTATTATTTATTTGCTATTGCAAATAAAAAAAAAGGGTCCTAAGTGCAATGTTCACTTATTTACCAGCAGAAAATGAACGTTTTATTGATACTTTGAGATTGCCGGATTACTACCATTAGCGACAGTATTAATACTCTACTTAATGATAATAATTTCATCTAAATGTTTTAGAATGGAAGCAAAAGGACTAGATCACTGACAACTTATATTATATCGCCAGTTATAAGATAAGAAAAGAGATCGATAATTTATTTCCAAAACAAGTTAGGAAACGGGATTCAAAAAAGGTCTAGCACGAAACCTGTTTTACACTTACAATGATCCTACAACAAAACAAAACTAGCACAAACAACAACAATGATCTTGCTACCCATGGGCAGCATGCCAAAAGGAAAATAAAAAAAGAATATTAGAATCTGCGAAGATATTTTTATTAGGTACACGTATCCAACATTCTTCGAAAGGTGGGTGACGAGACTGCAGAGACAACGGCTGTTGATAGTGCATTCCAGCAATTCACTACACGGGGATATAAAAAATTGGCACGGCAATTTAGTCTTATGAGCAAGTGGGTTGAATTGATGGCTACTGGTGCACCTAGAATGGCGTAAGTTGAAAAAAATCAGACAAATCCCCCAGACCACCCTATGCAGCATGCAGTACGACAGGTTGAGGTCTAAGATCATCATCAAGATGGCGATCGCTAGATCTCAATATTAGAAGGACATCTCTGGTATCAATGGTAAAGAAGGGCGTAAACCTTTTCCCGTACAAAATTCAAATGCACCAGGAACTTTCAGAACCAGATAAACAACGACCATTAAGGGTTTGCCGCCTCATCTCCAGCAAATGAGACAACGACGATTTGAAGTTTGAGAATGTTGTTTTTCTCAGATGAGTGTCATGTCTATTTGGATGACTTTGTTAACCAACAAAACTTTCGATTTTGGAGAACGAAGAAACCAAAGCAACATTGTGAAAAACACTGCACTCATTGCGGACAACTGTTCGGTGCGCATTGAGATCTCAAAGAATAATCGGGCCGTACTTTTTTGAAAACAAAGCATCAAAGAATGTTAGTATTAATAAAGAACGTCATTTAAAGCTGCTGTAAACATTTCTCGTACCTAACCTTAGGTGGCATGGGGGTCGTGAAACAGGTGTATTCAAGCAAGACGGTGCGACTCCGCACACAGCCCCTATCTACATGGACTGGTTAAAACAGAGATTCGCAAGCGGCTGATTTCACACAAAACTGATCTCCAGTGGTCATCCCCATTCATCAGATATTTCACCGCCAAATTTATTTTATGGGGTCACCTAAAGGAAAACGTATTCAAACTTAACCCTAAATCTATCCACGATCTAAGTTAATATTCGTAGGTTGTGAAGTGGGAACTGAGCCAAAACTTAAATTTCGGTATTTTTTATATTTCTATTTTTCGTCTCTCTGAAGATGGTGTCGCCCGTTTTATTATTGCACAGGCGAAAATCGTTATAAAAACTTATATTTCGAAGTTTTTACAACGATTTTCGCCTGTGCTAAACGCAGCTACTATCTCAGTTGGCTTTGTGAATAGTATACGAAACAGCATCAAGTTAAAGATTGTGTCGTCACAAACCGGAATGATTCTCTTATTTTAACATCACAATTTTTTCTTTTTTAGGCTAGTATATTATAATTTTTCGTTCGGCGATCTATTGGCATAATTAATTTTAATTTTTACCGCATTAGTCTTTCAGATTTTTGATCTCATAGTAATTATCAGCAAACGATTAAAATTAGTACATGCACACACAAAGATGAAACTTCAAGGTTATTGTAGGCGCGCAAAGGATCATATACGTCTAGGATATAGTAAATATAGTTCCCAATATTCAACAGAAAATCTCGTAGACGCCACTTTTTAAAACGGATTTTTAGCAACCGAACTTTATGTGGAGGATCGAGAAAAATGGCGCTAAGAGGAATGTTCCTTTAATAAAACTTCGATTCCATGAAGGCAGTGTAGAGCAATCATTTTATAAACGTACTTTCTTTTCTCCTAGACTCTTATGTAAATTTTTTGCCATATTCTGTTCCACTTTTCCGTTGGTTTTACGTCAGCCCCTTTGTCAGCTAAAAAGTTTTGGAATCTAAAATGAACACGTACTGGCCTATCGTTTTTACAACTTTTCTGTTCGTATGACATCCAAACTTTAATACATTCCCAACTCACTATACACTGGCTATTTTTTCGTACTTCACCATAGGAATGCATCATCACTACAAAAAGATCGGGGTTACCGTGAACTTTTGATTTTAACCACACCGATTTCTAAAACATTCGACATTCCTTTACCCCCATTTGTGTAGGATCGGTTACCTGTCTACGTGCGGAAAATGATCATTCCCGGCGCAGTAGGCATGGAAATGGATTCAGCAATAGCACGTCTGATTCGTCTATATATCACGCAACAGCGAAACACGGAGGCCATTCCCTCGCCTCGCCTCTCCCCAGGGAGAGCTCATTTCTGCCTCCACGGGAGTCCCTTTCCCTCATCATCCCGCGAGGCCACGAGTCCGCTCCCATAAAGTGCGGTCGTAATGACAGTAATGACGTCACCGGGGCTCGCATAGCCGGGGAAAGGAGGACAGTGTGACAGAACGGCGCGCAGTGGACGAAGCCTCGTTGGATGACGAGCGCGTGGTGATTTGCGTTCGGAGCTTGATCGTCTTCGTTTGCATTTCGCCAGCAAGGAAGTGGACCCCGAAACCGTCCCAATGTCACGATCAGACGACTCAGCAGCTGGAGACCCATCCTCCAGCTCATCACAAAGTCATTCTCTTGCATGATCAGTAAACATGCGAATCTTGCGACCATCTTGGTCGGACGTGACTGGAAAGAAACGAAGGCGATTGGTGGAAAAGGTATGCCCGTGGCGGCGGCTGTGTGGACCCCATTAGGGACGCCAAAGGTTAAGGCGCATTAAGGGCCGTGCTTCTTAATCCACTATCTGTTACCTCCCGCTCTTCCTGCCATTCGCTTCCATGTTTTTTTTTTAATGGACCCGAAACTTTATTAGCATTTTAATGGCAACGAGAGCTATGTTTGGAATACATTAGACTATGGATAAAGCACTTAAGTCTGCCTAGTCGTTTCAGAGTGGTTTGCGGTATATTTTGTAGCAAAATCGATAACTTGCGCTGAGCTAAAAACCAGCTTAAAGAAAACAGTGAGAATGTGGTATCACGGGCTAAGCTTGATAAGTTTTTTGCCCAAGGACTCGTCGTCTCGTCGCTCGCACGGATACAGAGTACTATGAGACTCTCTACAGCAGTGACACGACGTAGTATTATTGTATATAACTCTGTGCTGGAGCTTTAATGGGTTAGCTGCAAGGGGCACTGCAGAGAGAAACAGAAGGGCGTCATACTGAAGCCGTTGCTGTGAAGAGTGATTTCTTAAACCTAAAACGTGGGATTTTTGTTGTTGGAGAAAACAACGTTATTTTAAGCCTAAGAAATCCGCTCTTCCGTTGTTTTTCCCTCCATTTTTATGTAGTGCACCTTGTAGTTATGCCCTCCAAAACCCATACTGGTGCCAATATGGCGGCAAATGTCACTGCTCTTAACATTTAATGAACGTGGTGAAACCAACCCGAGGTCATATCGTAGAACAATCCATACCTGTATTAAAGGGACACCAGACCTGCCTTATAACAGCTATGCGCAGATCGCCATGCGCGCATGTACGGCGCCAAGGTCGGCAGGGGTGATAGCCTGCGTTCCTCGCAACGAGGAACGTCGCTGCTGTCTCGGTTGGCTTTGGGAATAGGTTACAATAAAGGGGAAAAAGAGAAAAATGTATTGTTTATACGGGGGGCGGGGAGGATTGAAAGAATTGGATCGTTGGAGTAAGCGAGGGCGATTTACATAAAATTAACTACGTTTTTATCCTCTTTTAATGAAAAACAATCTTAAAAAAATCTGTAAATACTTTGAAAAAGTGCGATTGCGCATCTGTTGCCTGACAATGCTCATTTGCAACAACAGTGTAAAATCTTTTAATTTCAGCCTTGTATAGTTAAACTGATTTAATCTATAAATAAGTTTACTACCCCAAAACAAAACTTGTTAAGGATTCCCGCCAAGCTTTTCAGCCGTGTGAAATCGTGATATCAAACGCCAAGCTCCCACCGAGTAATAGTTCGAAGGTTAAATGAAATATCTGAAAATTGCTTACTGTGCAATTTTCAATTATTTCATTTAACGTTTGAAGTATTTTTTGGTCCAAATTGATGAAATCAATTTTTTTCTTAGGGATTATGAAATGGAAATGCCAATCTAGTTTTCTGGTTCATTTTCTGCTTCTTCTTTTTTTTTGGTTTCGTTAGATTTTGAGGACAGCAGTCACCTTTTTTCATTTGATTAGCATTTTTATTAGTATTGCAGTATCTCGTTGCAAATGCATGAATTTCTTTGTCAGTTTGGCATTGTTGCATAAAAACAATGTTTAAAACAATGTAAAACTTTCAATTTGGAGCTCCCTAACCCCTGAACCACTTGACCAATTAGAAAGGTCCATATGAAAAGGGCACATCTCCAGAGCAATACCTGTAAAATGAGCTAAAAACCAGCTTTATTTATCGCATGGAAGAATTTCTTTTCGTGATACAAAAAAAAAGCGTTAGTGGTAAGAATTACGCAAATATCAAACGCCAAACTCCCTTTGCTGTAAAGACACAACGCGTCTAGTAGTCGCCATGCTCATATATACATATTATCTGGATGTTATCGTTTTATCTTGGCGGGCGACACACTAGCGTGTGTCTTGATAATAAACAGTGACAGATCATGTCAATCTCAGTTAAACTAATCCACCCAAAACCAAAACGGGTAGAAAAACCCGCCAAGTTTCCAAAAACGGTCGGCCTTTTAAGGTAGTGATCTCATTCCACCAAGGAAAGGCCGCCAAGGTCAATCTTATTAGCCAAGTTAATCGCACCGACTAATAGTTCGAAAGTTAGATGAAAACTTGAAGATTGCTACTCACTGTAGCAATCTTCAAGTTTTCATTTAACGTCCAAAGTATTATTGGGTGCGATTACCTTCAAAGGCCGACCGTTTTTGGAAACTTGGCGGGTTTTTCTACCAGTTTTGGTTTTGTGTGGATATCACAACTTTCATAGGTCGGTGAACGTACATAAGGTTACACCGTCTGCTTAAGTTGCGTCAATCCCATTTTTTTACACACTGGCTGACCAACATGGATAACCAAAGGATGAACACATATTTTGGCTGAATTAGCCTAAACAGAAACCCATCGTATACGCTACATCAAGATTAATGAGCGATGTAATTACAGGGGGTTGGCAATTTCACGGGAAAACTAGTTTTGAACAGAGCACTGGTAATTACCGTTAAAGCCTGGTAAATACCACCTTTGGAACAAATTTATTTGTTGTATTTTTCACGCCCTTTTCAAAAGTTGCATTGATGAAGCAAACTGCAGCACTCTAATCATAGTAGCCGTTAGTTTTGGTTTCATTAGTTCACTTTAAGCAACTGAATACTGAGATAATAACCTTAAGTGTTTGTCTTATATTCATGTTCTACGTCAAATTTACATCAGCAAATAAATTTTGAGCTTTTTGCGTTGCAGACGTTTTTAATTGGATTTGGCTTGTTTTCTCAGCTACTGACTAACCCTAATATGACATTCTATTACTTAACGAGCATGTTTCTTTGAGGATGCCTTTAACTTCCTGAGGGCGTTAAAAAACTGAGAAAAAAACAAGCTGAGAAAAAAACAAGCCCTGGTAACTACCATGCTAACCCATCAATTACTTAAACACCCTGCTCCTGACAGCAAGAATCCACCACGCTGTCATTAAAATCCACAAAGATATTTAATTTTCAGGGGATAATATTCCCCCTTGGGGTCACAATAAAAAATACACAAAATGATCACACACTTCAACCAAACGTTCTGTAGTTACCCTCTATTCAATATCAAGCTATTAATTACTATCGCTTAAAATTTATTTTTATAGCCTACACGGATAATCGTATTTTTCGTTGTCAGTCGCTCCATACGTTCTTAGTTGTAAAAATAACCACCGTGACGAGCACTCAATATAATTATTCAAAAATTTAAAGTACAATAAAAGGAAAAAATATTCAATAATCAACTAGAATGGAAACGTCCCTCCCCGTCACTCTGTGTCGACCGGGTAGTGTGAGAGACTACCACGGCCATGAGATCTATTCTGACTATTCTAGATATTATCTCGGCCTCTGCGATGATTGCAGTAGTCATGGATCAAATCCCTAATTTGTCCCCTAACCCTCTAAACCGTTTAAAACTGAGCCGTGCCAGTTTACTTTACATGACGGAAAGCTAAAAAAAAACATTTTCAAATGGAAAAATAGGTGAAAACTAGTAAAAATGTCTGGTGATTACCACAGTACACCTTGGGTATATCTTTCGCTAACCATTATGTAGATAGAGCCAGGCTCCACAGCATGTATTCACACTATAGTGTCCGCGACCTATCTTGAGTTCTCCGCAGAACGAACACATATAATCGATTGTACGTTTTTAGTAGCAGAGTGCCTTGTTGATATCCAAGATGGTTACAAAAACAATGGCGGCCGTCGGTTAAAGCCGCCCCCTCCAGGAAGACGTGTCCGTTCATAAAATACTCGCAGGACACAAGATGCTTCGCGCACACAAATAGATGTCATGTGACCGCTTGTAATAAAAAGATTTACTGATGCCGAATCGTTACCGATCACTGCATACAGATTGTTCCACATTATGCTTGCAGATAACTGATTGTATGACACCACGTTTCCTTTCACTACGAGTGCAAAAATTGTGGATGTCACACTTGTAGACTATACAGTTACTGACGTAGAGTCAACGAGTGGAATATTGAAGTGTTTTTTGCCCTCGTAGTGGAAGAAAACGTGGCATCACACAGTCAGTTTTCTGCAAACATAATGTGGAACAAAGTATAGTGTGGACTTCACTTAGACATTCACTGCGATGGTAGTCTCAACATTCAAATCCTACATTGGCGACGTGGATGGAATTACATATTAATTGATATTTCGTAGTTTTTTGGTCTTTAAAATTACGCAGTTTGTTGTTATAATTTTTTTTTTTTACGGTTTAATTGCAAGAATTTAGATAGGATGTTTAATAATTGTTATAGTTTCAATTTCTTTATCGGGAGGGAGCTGGACAGTGTGGTGTCTATCACAGTGTACCTTGGTTATATCTGTTGCTAAGTGGTCATTGTGGCTGAGCGGTGAGAGAGCTCAGCCAGGTTGCTGGAGGTCTGCGGATCTGGTCGAACACCCGGAAAGGGGATCTTGGCATAGTCCCCGCCAGGACTACCGGCCAGGGTAGTGTGAGAGGTTACCATGTTCCTTCAACAGCTATGGGAACTATTCTGGCCAAATCTGGATATTCTGTCAGCCCCTACGATGATCGGAGGTTTCCAGGTTCAAATCCCCGGGTTGGCTCCTCCCGTTACCAGATATTTCTTCTTCTCAAAAAAGTCTGGTGATGTTGAAAATTGAGCCGGTTCAGCCAAACGAGCATTCAATTGCTTCGGCTGAATTAAGGCTCAAAGAAATTAATTTAAATAAAAAAAAGTATTACGTAGACAGACCAGACTCCATAGCATGTATTCACACTAGATGTCAATGCTTTAGGCATGTCACCGCTTGTAAAAATAAAGTCAGTCGCTGATGCCATCTAACGACAAACTATGAAATTCAATGGAGGTTCCTAGAAGAATAAAACGGTTATTGTCGCCGTTGACTGTTTACTGTTGGTGACACGTAAAATATCATTTGTTTCGATCCGCAAAAAAACCGGGTGCTCATTTGTTTGGTTTTATTCTTGGCTGTAAAAAAACCTTCCCAGTAAAACGTTCTGTGCAGTGGACGATATTTTATGTTGCGAGTATAAAATAATGATAGTATTGATTATAAGGGTGTTTGTTTGTGCGTCGTTTCCCCGCGAATGGTTTTTATTGGTCTGTTTGTGTCCTCGGACCATCTTGTTGCGTGGGCGTACTTCCCTGGCCTTGCTGTCACCACATCATAAACGCTCTTGCAGCCCCTTTAACGAGTCCGTCGCTTCGTTCGTCTGCCGACTTTTTTTCCTGCTTCTGTTATAGATGATTCTGTGTAGCACCCTTTAAAGCCGGACTCTCCCAATCTGCATTTAAGACTCACAGAAAATGACGAAATAACTTTAAAACCTCTTTCCCAGCCACGTACAGTTCCGGTTAAAAAAAAAAAGCCGCCTTTTTCGTTATTTCGAGGGTCGTAATAACAACCGTGGAGAAATCCAGTTATCTCGAACACTACTTGGACGAATTTTCATGAAACAAAGACTGAAATGCTTATTACTCGTCTAAATGCGTCTACTGTATTTCTACCCTTATTAAAAACTACGTTAACTGACTGAAAATAATTGGCCGAGCGAGAAAAACGTAATGATGTCTGATGATATCTCCAAAACCAGTGGAAGAATTTTCATGAAACAAAGACAGAATTGCATATTATATTTTGCTGCTTAACATTGCATGTCATACGTATATAAATATAGCACATTTATATAATCCAGTTTTTTGTTTTATTCAATTCTATGCAGTAGTTTACGAGATATATTATTAGTTATCAAATCGTGTTGATCGCTCGGCCAATTATATTTGGTTACTTACCATTACGTGTAATACGTAAAAATATATTTGATATCATAATAGCAATCCAGATTTTGTTTCATTCAATTCTGTCTCGTAGTTTTCGAGATAACATTTTCGTTCAGAGTTACATACATTAATCCTGCAACGTTTTCCGTATAACGAAGGCGTTTTTTTATTTTTTATTACAGGAACTGTACATTAACAGCCGGTGTTTTTTTTCAAGAGTCTCCTCACAGTCAAAAGCCTTCAACAGGCTTTTGCTTTGGTGGCTTTGCTCACGTTCTAATTTGAGTTTAGTTTCTTCCGTTCATCTTCAACAGGTCATGCAACTTGCTAGTCAATGTGTAAACAGTTTTGAGTGGGTAGGGAAGACTCGTTCACCGCTTGTAACGAAGGGCTGACAGATTCCGTGCATTTCTTTTGCTTGTAGTGGTGAAGCAGAAGAAACAACGTTCCTGCAAATTAGTACTCAGCGAGTTACATAAAGAACACGCCAAAAAAATTTCATCTCCACGCGATTGCCGTTATCTCTCAAATCGCTGAAAAAAACATATCCCTTACAAAAATATAATGCAGTTCTGGACTTAAAAAATGGCAGTTCTAAAGTGCAAATATATGGAACACAAACCGTGCAGTTCTTAATTACTGAACTTTATTAATGATGCTGCACTTTGTCGGAAACTACAGTTTGTTGGAAAACTGCAGTAATTAAGAACTGCAGTTTGTGTCCCATAAAACTGCACTTTTGAATTGCAGGTTCTAAAAACTGCAGTTCTACATAAAAACTGCACTTAATGCAACTGCAGTTGCGTAGCGGAACGCCAGTTAGTCTACAGGAACTGTAATTGAAAACTGCAGGTTGCACAAAAACTACAGTTCTGTGCAATTCCTATCTACAAGAACTACAGTTCACGGAAACTGCAGATGTAATGTAATTGCTGTTTTTAATTTTTTATTTTTTATTTCTTTGAGCCTTAAGTCAGCCGAAGTAATTTAATGCTCGTGTGGCTAAACCGGCTCAATTTTGAACATTACCAGACTTTTTTGAGAGAAGAAGAAATATCTGGTAAAGGGGAGGAGCCAACCCGGGGATTCGAACCGGGGAAACCTACCGTAGGGGCCGATACATTGTTCAAAATCGGCCAGAATAGTTCCTATAGCCGCTGAAAGACCATGGTAGCCTCTAACGCTACCCTGGCCGGCAGCCCTGGTGGGGACTTTTCCAAGCTCTCCTTTCCAGGAGTTCGACCAGATCCTCAAACCTCCAGCAACCAGGCTGAGCTCTCTCACCGCTCAGCCACAATGACCACAATCTTATCCACCTGGTTTCTGTCTTGTCTACCCTAACTGGCGAAATAACTGATTTATTTTAACAGCTCATTTTGAAATAATGACTTCTGTCTGGGCAGGGATCAGGGTTTCTCCATGAGATTTTGAGAAAAAAAAGGAAAGCGACCAAACCAAAAAAAAAAAGGGCTTGGGGTAGATGGACTGCAGGATTCCCCCTGAAACCCACAAAATTCTTAGAAAATTTAACATTGTTTTTCTTTTTATTTCTTGTCACTTAAATTTGTTGTTAGCGTCCTCAAAGTAGGTAAATACTGTACTCAGTAAACCATTACCACAAGTAAATACTTTCAGTTCCAAATTACTTCAAATTATGATAAAAAATTATACCGCCCTACCGAAAAGTACACATTTCAATGCTGGAAACTAGCGAATTTTCGACTGTTCTTACTAACAGTTTCTTCCTCAGGCGATGGTCTGGAGAACTGCTCAAACTTCCAATCCTCTCCTTCCAACCAACTTTTCGTCTGCTCACATTTGAATTTCTTACAATTCCTGCTGCCTCTCAGCGGGCCTTTAATCAGCATTCCTGGTTGTTGTGGATGCTTTCCTGCTCATTGTCACTGCCACTCTGGGAGCTCTCTTCCAAAGTTGACTTTTTTGGAAGAGCACCCAGAGTAGAGTGACAGTGAGCAGGAATGCTAACCAAAGACCCACTGTGAGGTTGCAGGACTTGTAGGAAATTCAAATGTAGCAGTCGAAAAGTTCGTTAGAAGGAGAGGATTGGACGTTTGAGGAGTTCTCCTGACCATCGCCTGAGGATAAGCGTTAGTAAAAACAGTCGAAAATTCGCTAGTTTTCAGCAATGATGTGTACTTTTTGGCTGGGCGTAAGTTATACTTTTCATCGTGAACAACAGCCAAAGTAAACCGAGCGAATTATCGGTTTTTGCCACTTCAAATTTACCATTAACCAGGGTGAATTGAATTAAGATCACACATGATGATGACATTTAAAAAAAAAAGTGGAAAAAAATGCTAAAAGCTTTAAAAAGTTTGAAAAAAGCGTTTTCGTCGGAAATATGTATTAAAACAATATACAAAAAGGGGCATGTGCCAACCCTTGGAGGGAATACAAAAATTGGGGAGAAATTCTAATTATTTACTTTTAAAAAATGGCTAACTAGGGCTTAGTTAGAACTGTGTTCGTACACTTCTTGGCTTTTTATTTATTCTAGGCTCAGTTAAAAAATCAGGAGAGAATGGGGAGGCGATATCCGGATGAAAAGCCCCCCCAACAAAACGCCCCAACAAAACGTCCCCTGGAAAAAATTCCCCCAGGAAAAAACGTCCCTAGGAAAAAACCAGTAAGGAAAATGCCCCAGTGGCGGCTTCAGATTTAATACGCTCATCTATGCGAGCATTCGTTTGCTTCAGATCACTTAAAGCTTCAATAAATGTATACAAATATTATTCTTGCGGATTTAGAGTGAAGAGTAAATAGTAAAGATATTTATTTCCATAAAGAGTAAAATGGAAACAGGAAGGGACTGTTAGGATCCGCTAACACCTGTCCAGCTTTAAAAGGATAATACTCATACATTAGATAAAAGAGAAATAAGATACATACAACCAATTATAAGACTCGAATAGGAGCAATTGTAATCTACATAAAAACATTACAAAAATATTAAAAACAAAAACATATTAAAAACATTTTAAAAATCTTGACGTCTTCTAAGACGTTGTTTACTAACCTCTCCATTTACAAATAGTTTTTAGCTGCATTTTTCCCCTAAACTAAACTTCTTTCTCAGTCTAAAAGTTTAATGAGGTTCAAAGTTGAGTTGGTTCATCTTTACGAGCAGTAGTTTGCTTCGAATATCTTACAGTTCCAAAAAGTTTATTTTATTAGTACCCTTGCGTTGGTTGGCGCTAATGACCAAGCTGTCGACGCGCCATTAAGCCTCATCTCCCCCACCCCCCTTGCGTTTACAATTCACATACTTAGCTACTCTTTTCCCCCTAAACCTGCTTTCTTTCCCCTTCAAAAAATTCGATGGCTAGAGAACACCGTCTCCAATTTTTGAGATCTCCTTATTAGACTATCTTCGCGGAATCACCCACAATTGTAATCTCACTAACAGTTTCATCAGTTTGTAAGAAAAATAATAAGTAAATCAAATGAAAACGGCGAGTGCCATAAAGGTAGGCTGCAAATTCGCTAGAAGAATCTCAACTCGGGGCGTTGAGCTCACAATTTCAGTCTTTTTTTTTTGTTAATAAATTTCTTGGAGCCTTACGTCCTCTGAAGCAAACTAATGCTCGTATAGATGAACCGGCTCAATTTTGAACCTTACCAGTTTAGGAAATGTAGTTAAGGTTGAAACACTTAAGTAAGAGATGCAGTCAACCCCGAGTAGGTAACGTATCAATTTTTTTCTTAACTGTGTACATATTCTTCTTGCATTCTCCTCAGAACCAAGTCCAGAAATGAATCGATCATTCTTCTTGGAAAAAATGCCTGTTTGTCTGGGATGCTATTTTCCCCCCTTTTTTTCTTTCTGTAAGGCATCCTAAATGTTTCCCTCTGCCCCTTCGACTCCCGTTTTCGTCTCGTCTTTTCCCGTTCCACGTGAAACCCTAAATCACGGTCGTGGCGAAGGGGGCCATCTGGGGCTGGCAAGGAGTCACGTGACCAACTCCATCTGGGCGTGAGTTTCGCTTGGCCTGCTGGGATCGATGACCGCTGGCCGGCAGAAGCGCCATCAAGCGGCAAACTGTATTGATAAACAACGTGTACCACAGCGGCTACTTTTTTTTTTTGCCCTAACAACAGAGGCTAACATTTAGAAAGTTACATAAAAAGAAAATATAGTAAGACCAGACGAATCTGCAACACAACTAATTCAATGACCTACTTCACCATGAACAAGGAAGAATGTAATAGAAGTGATCATAGAAAGGGGGAGGGGGAGTATTGGCAGTGGGGAGGGTGATTTGAGTCATAGGATGCGCTGATTGAGTGAGCTATTTGAAAATTGTTGGAATGTTACCTGAAGCCCGTGTTATGCACGGGTGGTGTTGGATGAACGGTTTGCAACACTGGTTAGGTACGGTAACTCATGTGTATGTCCATGTTCTACCGAATTAGGTTTCTTAAAATGGTTAAGTTTCTTAAACGGGCTAATAAACGCTGATTTTCGTTCGCTTTGCTCACTCAATCAGCGCATCCTGTGACCCAAATCACGCATCCCACCGCTAATACTCCCCCTCCCCCTTTCTATGATCAATTCAATTATATTCCTCCATGTTCATGTCCGCAGAAATACCAGCGGTCATGTGTCTCAAATCCCTCCCCCCCCCCACACACAGCTAATAACTCCCCCAATTTTAATGTTCACTTTTACATAATAGTCTTTCATGTTCATGCTGGCGGAAATAAATAAGGATGAAGGCGGTCCCCCCCCCTTCGAGAAGCATGCTGTCCCGAAAAGCTTCCCCCCGATGCTTCCATCCTACCAGATGCTAGGTACCATTGGTTCTTACTTAACTCTTAAAAGAAGTCTTAAAAGTAGTAGTCTTGATTTGTAAGATATTATTACGTAGATTTCGAAAGTTGGCATCTCACCACGCTTTCGCCAATATTTAACAACTCGGTGCCGACTATTTCTAAATTTACAACGTTAAAAGCACCAAATCAGGTTGGGAAACGTCACCAGCGCGGTGCACAATTCAAACACAATAATGCTACGTTTCAAGACTTGCTGTCTCGTTTTCAAGCACAACTAAGTAGCACATGCCACATTCAGGGAAACAAGCGGCTGAATTGCAGCGAATACTTAGTCACAACCGGTGTTCTGTACACTTCCGCCACTTTCCAAAATGTTGAGGCACACAACTCTATCACGCAGAGCAACAGCGATCGCTATTATATAATCTAAAAGTAGGAATCATCGCAATCGCCTGTTAAAAATGTGTTAGCTTTTCGGCCTTGTTTTAGATTTTAGGTATAATTATGACCATTTAGGCCTAGTTTTTATGTGCGGTTTTAATTTCATAAGTAGCAGCGAATTAAGTTTCTTAAACTGGCTAATAAACGCTGATTTTCGTTCGTTTCTTTCACTCAATCAGCGCATCCTGTGACTCAAATCACCCACCCCACACCACCTCCCCGTTTCTATGATCACTTATATTCTACCATGTTTATGTTCGTGGAAATATCAACGACCATGTGTCTCAAATCGCCCCTCCTCCCCCCAGCTAATGACTCCCTGCCTCATTTTTTTAATGTTCAAGAGTAGAACAGTTCTACTCTTGAACATTAAAAAAATGAGGCAGAAGTGAGGCAAAAGTGAGGCAAATAAAGAGTTACTCTTTATTCATGCAACTTGGTGTTGAGACTTCACGTTGCCGTGGTAATGAAGCTAATGTGAGTCGTGAACGACATCCTTTGGTTTTTTACAGTTGCGCGTTTTACTGTAGTGGTTAAATGCGACGATCAAATGTTATATCTCATTGAGTTACTTCGAGAAAGCGGATTAGGTAATAAGGTAGCAACGATCCTTTATTTTGCCATTTTTTTTAAGTCCATTTGACTACCCCTGTGAAAGGCGATGTACGGACGACGTACAAAGTCATTGCTGTAGTTTTCCCAGCTATTACGGCTGACAGAAGACGAAAACGTATAAAAACACTGCAACCATACTTAAAATGAACACCCCAACAAATTGCAAAGCAATAAATATATACCACATTTAATTTAAAACGAAAATGATTTAATGTGGCATCGGTTAGGCATCCACAATTCTCTCATGCTTCTACAGGCGTGCACGAGATCTGACCGAAAGTAGCAATGTTCTAATTTTCATTTAAACTTCGAACTGTTAAGCGGTGCGATTAACTTGGCGAATATTTTGGTGTATTGATAAGATAGAGTAACAGCCAGTTTCGTGCACAAATAAAACCACACTACGTTTCGGGAGGACAACCTCCCGTCTTCAGGTAAAAATAAACACTATTTAAACATATTAAAAATTCATGGCAGTATCTGCCGAGTCACCGAGTCTATAAAAACAAACCATTCAGGCATGTTTTTAGAGACTTGGTGACTCTGCAGATACTGACATGATTTTTTTTTTATGTTTTAGTGTTTATTTT
>JAHWFP010050428.1:141236-151404 GCA_023313725.1 Lithobius niger | reverse complement strand
CCTCGATTATAGCTCATTAGTGCTCGAAAGTTAGAATTAGTGCTCTTTCAATAAAATAATTATAACACTCCCAAAGGTGGCGATTCCTAATTGATCCGGCAACACGACCCATGCATGTTTTTAGTGACCAAGGTACAAACGCTGTAAGAACCGAAATTTTTTTTTTTATTAAAGCCATCTTTTAATAATTTCGTGGTTGCCTCAATGGTCGGAAGTGAAGTCGACTTGTATATTCCCCCACGCCCAATTCATCTGTAGAACATTTGTGCGTGTTCATTTTCATGCGACTATATTAATTCAGGTGGGTGTTCCAAGAACTAGGCATGTTTGATAAATAGCTAATCGGCTAAAACGAATGTCTTTGGCGAAGTTTGGAACACAGGAATGTAGAAAGTTTTCCTCACACTAAGCAGGCTCAGTTCGTCAGGACAAACCGGTTAACCAATGAAGTTTTCCTCACACTAAACAGGCTCTGTTCGTTAGGACAAACCGGTAACCAAGGAAGTTTTCCTCACACTAAACAGGCTCAGTTCGTCAGGACAAACCGGTTAACCAAGGAAGTTGGGTCTACATGCTTGCTTCCAAACTTGTCGAACTGTCTGAACCCATGTAAGATTCTACTGCCGACTTTCAAACCAAGAATAACATGTTTCATGTTCGTGTGGTGTATGATTGGTTCTGGCGTCAGTTCCGAACTCATAAATATGTGTTTTACATAAATTTGTTCTTCAGTTTTTTCTTGCATGCAGCAATGAAACAAAATATTTTATGCGGGGCTCATTTTAATTGTGCAAGTTACTACAATGTTCGAAACATACAGCACTCCAATGAAACAGATCTAAGCCTTCTCATGCTCTTCTTAGTGCTTTTTCAATAAAATAATTATAACACTTTCAAAGGTCCTGGTGCCAAACTGATCCAGCAGCACCACCCGCACTGGATGCCTCGAAACACGTCCCATATTTTAGTCCTCGATTATAGCTCATTAGTGCTCGAAATGAACAATTAGTGCACCATAAAAATGAACAATTAATGCATGTCTGATTACAACTCCGGAATAAGCTTTACTTGACCTGCCCCAAGTTGCAGCTACCCAAATAAGCAAACGTCGTTAGACATGATATATTTTTTGGCATTACATTAGATGACTTTTTTTATTTATTTATTTTTTCTACATGTTGTATGGATCTTGGTGGGTCAAGGTTTCAACCAGGAGCCCATTCGGGTGGCAGCCGACCTCCTCATATTTGCTGAAACTGCGCACTTTGTTCGGGTTCTCTGAAGACCCCTATAGCAAAAATCTTCTTATGCTTTGGGACTTAGGCCCGTATTCTGAACGCTGACTAAAACTCGTACTTGACTTAAAATGACGTCACACCTATTTAGTGCCATGGTGCCATTCACCACCAGAACTTCGTTTGGATACATTTGGAAGAAATCTGGTGGTGAATTAAAAACACATCGGGTGGTGAATGGCACTTAATAGGTGTGACGTCATTTGAATTGAAATGACGGCACACCTATTAAATGCCATTCCTCACAAGGCCATTCTTTAATGCAGACTGCTTGCTTCATTTACCCTTTGCCTTGTAATTTCTTTCTTTATTTACTACTTGCATTATGTCTAGTGTGGAGGCCAAGAAGGAAAGTTGCTTTCCCTCCTTGTATGTTTGTTTGTGATTTTTAGGTCACCACTGAGAAAGATTGAACAGCTACTTAGCTCGGCTGGAGCCTGTAGCCAGTAGCCGCCCCGGTAGCGTAGTGGTTAGAGCGCCCGGCTAGTAAACGGGATGTCCTGGGTTCGAGTCCCAGTCGGGGCAGTAGTCTTTTCTTTCTTTTTCAGACTAGTGTATTGTGTGTCCTCACAAGGCCAGTCTTTAATGCAGACTGCTTGCTTCATTTACCCTTTACCTTGTGATTTCTTTCTTTATTTAGGCACTAAGTAGGTGTGACGTCATTTCAAGTCAACTTCGAGTTTTAGTCAGCGTTCAGAATACGGGCCTCAGTTTTGGATATTTCTGGTTTTGAGAAATTCTGGTTTTAAATGAAATGAATGGTAAAAATTTCTGTGCCTGTCCCAACCACTTGTTTTTTGTTTTTATTTGTCAGTAGCTTATGCAGTACAAAAAAATCAACACAAAAATAAAAATACACACAGCGGTAATGTTTCATCATCCGCCATTACGATGAACCTCATCGGAACTCAAAAGACAATACATTAGTTTGGGGAGCTGTGAGGTGGGAGGAGGGGAAAATTGTCAACGGGCAGAAAAAAGGTGAGGTAGAAGGAAATTATAAGGAGAAGAGAAATTGTCTCCCCCCCCCCACTCCCTCAGCGTCGCCCTTCCCATTTCTCCCAGTCCTTTTCCCCCACTAACTTCCTTGCATCATCCACCTACCCAATTTTGGAATTTTTGATATGTGTGTCATGTTTTGCTGCGATGGACTCAAGTGGCTTTCAGGCTCACGTGTTGTTTATTTTTAGGTCGCAGGTCTGATGACGTTCTCTATAAATGTGTATAAAACGTAACCGTTATATGCTGTTTCATTTCTGTGTTGGTACAGACACTAAAGTTAAAAACGTCTTTTCTATTGAACTCTCCTATACCACGCGCAATGGCTGTTTGGTGTGACGTGCACATCACGTGTCTGGGCTAGTCCAATCAGACGGCCAAACAGCCGTTGTTCTCGTTCGTCATTGGCTAATTCATGGTGACGTCA
Source organism: Lithobius niger (assembly GCA_023313725.1). Lineage (NCBI taxonomy): Eukaryota > Metazoa > Arthropoda > Chilopoda > Lithobiomorpha > Lithobiidae > Lithobius > Lithobius niger. The sequence goes on along the minus strand of JAHWFP010050428.1, from coordinate 148,683 downwards.
AAGCAAACAGCCGTTGCGCATGGTATAATCAGCCCATGTGCTTCACGATGTTCTACGGTGTGTTGGTGACGCATCTCCATCTAGTTTTGAGTGCACTCAAGGCGTCCCACTCACCTCGGTTCATCAGAGAGCAAGACTGACACTAAAATGGGTAAGAGCTAATTTAGGGTGATTTAAATCACATATGGTCATTCACAACGTCTATCAGCCTCACCTTTTTTTGAAAAACGTTGTAGTCTCAACACGTGGCGTTTTAAACAGGGTTCGAACATTACAGACGAAACCATTTTTTTTAAGGCTTTTTAAGACTAAATTACAAGGTTCTTTGCACAGTAAACTATACCAAAGTTACGTTTTAATTCCAGTATTTTACTGGTTGTCATTATTAGCCCCATTGTGTTCTTAGTTTGCAGCAGGGTAGAAAAATATATAGATAGTGGTACTCTTCCTCTGACAACAGTAAACATTTGGACGAAAGAAGTACCTGCTTTCAGCGATTTACTGCCAGAGGGCACTGTCGTCAAGTAACGGAAGCGCAAAGCATCATGGGGGGGGGGGGGGATCAACACTAGTTAGCGTCGCTGAAACAACTTGATCACGATACGAATACAAAATTAATCTCTTAAAGTATATCATAATTCAGATTACGACATCGAAATAATTTTAAGAAAGATCAGAAATTGGATGACCAAGTTTTATTTTTTAAATCCGAACATTCTCTTTAAAAATGGGTCGTCGTTATGAGTGGAGCTAAGTATAACGCATGGTTTTTTGTTCGGAGAACGTCCGACAAGCGTGATCATCGGCCGTTCAGGCTGAAGCTTCTTCCGGGGTTTACGTTTATTGTAACAAACTTTATACAGTTTGGTATCGTACAGAGAATAAGTTCTCCAACTTCGGGTGTTTCCCACGCACGAGTATTTCATCTATTTCCGCAGGTATTGCCCCTATTACCATGGTTACCATGGCAACGATGACGCCATCTTTTATTTCAAGTTTCGTCTCCTACGAGAACCAGACAAGTGCTGCCTTCTGATGACGATGGCGGAAGCAGGTCTTACTTTCAACACGTTTTCAGAAAGGTGTCACTACCTACTAATCTACCCTGGTTTGCAGGAGGAAGCTCAACTATCGTAAACAGTGACAGATATTACGTCTTCTCTCATACAATAAGAAAAGAGGAATATAACAATTAATGGCAAGTGGAACAGCACTGGCTCAGTTGCCCCTTCTGGCAAAAATTGCTTGCACTGCACTGCACCTCTGAGTTTTCTGTCTCCAGTCCAATTATCCACTGAGACCCAGAGTGTCCTCATAACGGGTCTTACGATTGCGCAAGTTCTGTAACATTAACGCCATTTTTGCTGTTAACTCTACGGGTTCTTTTCTCTGGTGACACACAGTGGTTGCTTCATCAGATAAGCCACTGCGTTTTGTAACTTACGTGGGTGTATTCTCGACACCCAAACTCGTAAACGCGACTTTCGCAACCTTCGAAGGTTTCTGTGTAAAGAGGCCGGGGGAGGGGGAGGGGACCGTTGGCTGGGCAGGGGGTTGCGACTGCACAGAACCTTGGCTGACAGGCCATCTGAAAAGAGGAGAATGCGTTGAAGTACGACTAAAGGCCAGAGCGTGCGAAAGGGTGGCAAAATTATGGAGACGCCAGTATTATGGCGGTAAAATTGCGCGTGAATGGCCGTCCAAGTCGTCACAAAGGGACTTTGCCTCGGGTCAATTGCGTTGCCGCCTGGAGAGGGAATGGCGGCCGCCCCCGAGGGTAATTGGATTTGCCCGGCTTCCGCTCCGTGGAACTCGCCGCTGCGTGCATCCAGCGGCACCAAAATGGCCGAATGTGCGAAACGCAGCAGCGAAAGCTCTCTTTCGCCCGCTCGCTCCGGCCTAAAGCTTTTTCTTCATTCGGTCGAACAACGGGGAAGTGGTCGGAGTTCGGAGCGAGTTCCTCGGCTATTGCATACACGAATCGGCGATAATATAACGACCACGCACCCTCGGTGGTCGACACAAGGAGAAAAGGGAGAGGAAAAGGACATTTCTTCAATTTGTTCATCCATATGCATGCGTTTCTTGAGGTTTTTCCTCGTTTTTTTTCCCCCTTCTCTTCCAAAATGGTAGCCACGCAGCCCCCAGTGGGCGAAGAGGGACGAAAGACTGAAATCCCCTCTGGCTCAATTCACACTTCTTGCTTAGGCAACATCGGATCAACCCTACCTAGCACTTTCTCCCAAATCGCCTTACTTCTCTAGCGGTTATTACCCAGCCCTGCTCGCCGTTTCATTCGAGAAAATGAGGGCTAGCTAAAGTTTCTCGCACACGCTCTGAATGCGATTTTCTACCTTAACAAACACGTTTTTCTTGGATTTAATTTTGTTAAAGAACTACTTTTAAGGTAATGTAAAGAAAAATAAGGAGTAAAAAAAAAAGCACTTGAACAAAGTATAATAATTAGTAAGGCTGTACCGATACCGAACTGCCGAATCGATTCTCGCCGAGCAGTGCATGATCGGCAATGCTCGGTATACCGTGCAATTACGTTCATTTAACCGAGTAGACCAGCTCGGCTCGCGTCTAGTCTTGGCGCGCGATCCTGGAACCAATGGACATTGAACGCGAGCTTCAGTTTGACGAATTCCAGTCGATGATTATGATCTATGCAAACATATTAATTCATTACAAACAAAAACGTCAACTGTGGCCGTAAAAGAAGAGTCACATGTTTTGAAGGTTCACTTAGCTTGTTAAAATGTACGCGGATAAAAATTGGTGATATGTTATTTAGATAATCAAATGCAGAATTGAGAAAATTGCATTAGTGCTGTTGTGCTTTACAAATGAAAATTATTTTTAAAGCACAACTGCACTTAAACAGCTGCAATCTTTTGAATTATACATTTGATTATTTAAATTAAAAAAGTCATCAATTTTTATCCGTGTACATTTTAACAAATAAAAAGTGAAACTTCAATGTATAACCCTTTTTTTACGGCACACTTGACGTTTTTTGTTTCTAATCCGTGTACCGTTTTTATGGCGTGAAGTAATGTCGACTGAAAATTGGAAAAACTGGAATTAATGTCACTGTATATAAGTGACACCAATTGGTTGAATTGTTTCAGTTTTAGTTAAGTATGTTTAAGTTTGTTGTATGGTATTAGTTTGGTGGGTGTGTTGACCGTTGTCCGGTTAAGGTCCGTAATTAAAAACAACAACGCTACCAAACGCCGAGATGAACTAATTCGTAATAAGAATAATGCTGGTGAAGAATTGTTGGCTCAGCAGTATTGTTAGCATTTCTTCATTGTCTATGCCTTACGGCTGGTGTTTGATGATTGACATTGTTCCCTGTTTACATTGTTTAAAACCGGGAGTGGTTAACGCTTGCTAAAACCCTTTGAAACCCTTTGAACCCCTTTGTGTTTAAAACAATTTACAACCATAAAACTAATCGTTCAGGGTTCCGTAACTCCGGAATGGCTCCACCAATTGAAACAAAAATTATTTCTTTAAAAATGAAGGACCAGGAAATTTGTGCTTAGATCATGTTTCAGATTTTAGGTAGGTGCAGTAGTTTTTTTTCTGTAACGGTGGCAGAACAACAAGAACTGCACACTGTTCAAAATTACAAATACACCTTCCATATTTATCTACTATCAGCCAAGTTCGGTCGATAAATTTTGAATAGGAACGGAGATACTAATTGTTTTAGTTTTGCTGGAGGGAGGTCTTCAATCGCAATCATATGAACCGCTGCCTCTGATAGGAACAACTGAATTTCACCGCGTACGATTATACATGCCAGAAAGTGGACAAAGTAAAAAACTTCACCCGTTGTTTTGGGGTTTGGTTAACATCTCTGTAATGTGTGGCGCAGTAGCAACCTGGCCCACTGCACTGTGGCCAAGTTGCCGACGCGCCATTAAACCTCATACTTCCCCCCCCCCCCCGACGTTTCGAGCAGAACATAGCCCATTATCAAGGTACAAGAATAAAAAACAAACACTTTAAAACTGCATCAAGAGCACGGGAAGGTAAAAAATGAAGACAAAACTGTCTAAGTCAAGTAAAGTCTAAAATATTTTTTTAAAAATGTGTAGAGGTAACCGCTTTGTGCGGTACGTACAAGAAGAAGTGAAGAAAAATGCTTGCGGTTTAGGCTTTATTCACTTTCACCTGTTGGCGAGAGTGTCAAACAGTAATTTCAATTGTACCCTGGTGACGAGATTTCGTAATGAAAAATTGCTTGAGTAGTGCTACATATTTAAACAACGTATACAGCAGTACTCGAGCTACTTTCCATTGTCAAATTTCAACACCAGGATAATATTGAAATTACTGTTCGACACTCAATCTGGCCAGAGTGAGAGTACCACGATGCTTGTACCTTGACAACCTGCTCGAAACACCGGATGTAGGATTTTTAATTCATGCGCTTTTTGGCTTAAAAAAAGAAATTGCAACTTATACCCAAGTGGAGCTAAAAAAAATCACTGAAGACTCGCGTGTTGGGATATATTGGTTGTAGTGTTGCTCAAACCCCTGAGAGGTGGGGAGGGGGGGGGACGAGGATTAATGGCGCGTCGACAGTTAGGTCATTATAGCCAACCTCAATCACAGGGCAGTGGCAACCCGGGCCACTGCACCACACATTACAGAGACGTTAACCAAACCCCAAATCGAGATCTTATATCTGTTCCTCCTGCAAGAAACGGAAAACCCTGGACAAGAGAACAGAATCATCATCCAACTGACACGCATTGTTTCACGGAAGGTGGAAACAGCAACGAATACCACCAAAATGGTGGCAGTCGACAAGAACGTGATGAACCGGCGACACCGATGACATTCAGAAGAGATAACCCCCCCCTCCCCTCCCAGGAAGTAATGAGTAATGTTGGTGTGACCAATGTGCAAACGGGTTAACACCACCTCTTCCCGGCGACCACAGCGACAAACCGAGTGCCATTTCTGGATAGTGCTTTTAATATAGCCCGCAACTTATTGCTGTCAAGAGGGCAGGGCACGTTTCACTGGACATTTTTTCTGCGGACTTTTTTTTTACCCTTTTAGGTGTTAGCAGGCCTGTTTTTTTTAGGATTTAGGCCCTTTCTCAGTCACCCCCGCACCAGCAAATTTCTCCCGCACCAGGGAAAATGCCCCTCGTCCTCTCCCCTTCTCCCCCTGCCCCCATCGTAAGCACTCCACTAGTAGGTTGAATTTGTTCATCACTGATATTCAAGCCTTATTGAAAGATGTGGAGCACCTGTCTCATAGGCGACGTTTTATGTGCCAAGCCTTTTAGTGGTGCATTAATTTCTGATTAATTTACTTGAATAAATGAATAATTTCTGGTTAAGTGATTAATCACCGAAACCCCTTGAAGTCGAATTGACAAATGATACTACTGAGAATGAAAGTGGGAAACTTTGAATGAGTTAGAGAATGGGTTCAAAAGTTATGATGCCTACAGACAGACAGACGGCTGAACATAATGAGGAACTCTGACGCCCGATTTGAAGCATCGAGGAGAAAATCTTAGTGAAAAACCCTTAATTCTTCCCTGTAGTTTGTTTTTATTTGTTAGTCATGGGATTTAGAGTACCTATTTAGATATGTGGTAGTTGGGTGTTGGTGGACGCCTCATTTTTCCTTGAGTCAGGTAAGTTTTCATTGTTATTAGGCTTTGATTGTTGGAGTTTCAAAACGTAGTAGCCAAGGGTGATATTGTTTGCGGTGGTCCGGTGTTGTTGTGGTCATTAAGCTTCTTGATGGAACTGTGATATCACTTCTTTGTCACGTAAGGGACTGGTCGTTATTTATGACTGGGGGTGGGTTGGAGGAAATGAAAATGTGACCATCAAATTTTCGATGATCTTCCCTTCGAGACCCTGAAAAAAAATCCATTGGGACCGTGCAGATGATTCATGTAGCCAAGATTAGAGCTGTAGCCAAACTAAGTAAGTAGCTCTCCACACCGACAGTTACCGAATATTTGTAAGGAAACATGTCTCGTTTTTAATGAAAAGACATGCTGGATTTAAAATTTTCTATAAAATATTCCTTACACCCATCTCTTGTCGAGATTCATACAATAAGTATATCACGAACACGCTGTTTGCTTGTATGCCCACATCCGTAACATAGTCAGCAACTAAAAGACCGACGAAGCCAAGAAACCAGGCGTCAAGGACTTTCTACAAAGTTTTTTTCAAAAACTAGACTTGCGTAAATGATAACAATATCTTCAAAACTTTATAACACTCACATCATGGGGGGGGGGTCCAGAAGCTGAGGCGTTTTTAGGAATTTTGACTGCTGAACGTGCCATTTTGAGGTCCAAAAATGACTTCTTCTTTCAGTTGTTCAGTGTGTTTTTTGACCCCTACCCTCTTGACGGGACCCGACAAATTTACGAATCCCCTCCTTAGAGAGGGTCCAAAAAATTCATGACCACCCTAATTTTCTCCGACCCCCCCCCTCCCCCGGCGATAAATAATGACCGGTCCCGGTTCCTAAGCTTGGATGTTTTGTTTAAGTATCCCATTCGTATCTTTTCCTCTTTATTGTACCTAGAACGTTATACGGTAAACTGCGTGTACAGACAAGGAAATTGACGATTTAAGGCGCAGCCATATGTGATACTTCCGCTTTGATTCTATGGGATGGCAACCGCCATTAAGGTTGAACCACAGCTTCATAATATGTTTAAAAGGCTTAAACATATTAAGGCCTTTACAGAACACGTCGTCCAGTTAGCCGCCGATTCTGCCACCAGCCGCACTGCTAACACCCCGAAAATGAACTGCTCTGGCATGCGGACTGAACTATGAAAGGTACTCGGACGCGTGATACGCGGATTTTAAACTTAAAACACTGCATTGACACTAAATTATTAAAGTTTAACAACAATGCCTTCATGCTACGGACATCTTTGTCCACTTGACGACAAAACAAAGTCTCCGGGGGTTTAATTTCATGAATTTCAAACAGAAGAAGAACCAAGGTACGCTTGCATTGTACTGTATATTACGCTGCGGCGTTTTCTATTCTCATTAAAAATGTGTTAAACGATCCTTTGACGTAGCAGTAAATCGTCCGAAGACTTCAAGAATAGTCACCATTACATTAAAATAATGTTCGTTTAGCGCTGCAACGCAGGTAAATCTAATAATGAGAAGATCACCACGTTTTTGTGCATCCCGCTAACACTAATCAATGCTATGATTTGGGGTAGTTCGTTCTTCGTGCTTTCACTGAAGCGCACGTCTTGGACGACGTGTGTCGCATGCTACGTGAAACTGAGCGTTAAACAGGAATCCATGGTTGAGAGAACAAGACACACCAGTGAGAGAACAAGACGCACCAGTCTAAGAAAGAAAGAAAAGACAGCTAACAGCCCTCGTGAGAACACAAGACACACCAGTCTAAGAAA
>JAHWFP010050428.1:103629-128346 GCA_023313725.1 Lithobius niger | reverse complement strand
ATTTTGGTTTAACTCCACCATCGTTCCTGCAAACCTTACTTCAGAAATGGATCACATATGCTACGCCCGAAAGTGAAGTGGTGTCAAGCGAAAGCGTTATAACAACATCTCGCCACAACATACGAATCCATTGTGTAATACAGTGGCCAACTTTAAGCCGATCGTAAGCTATATGAACCTGCGTAAACTCATCTAACTAGTTTATACCAATCTATATATAAATAATAAGTAAATGACTTGATAATCCAATACTTTTGGTTAAGTTGGGGTTGATATGTTGCGGTTAGGTCCTGTTCAGATGCAACAAATGCCCCTACTCAATGAGTTACAAGTAATCTTCTCCACGCATACTATGTGGTGTGCTTTATTTGTGCCTGATTGTGTGTAAAAAATAAGCACTGCAGATGAAGCACTGTCGTTTATAGCAGGACACCATAAAATCATCTAAGTGTAATGCCATAAATAATGCATGGTGAGAAGTTGACAAAAGAGCATCTCATCCTGCAATGATGTTATAATAATAATAATAATAATAATAATAATAATAATAATAATAATAATAGAATGTTTGGTGCAGTTGCACGCAGGTCAGGCAATGGAGGATTGGGACTTAATGGCGTGGCGACAGCTAGGTCATTAGTGCCAACCTCAGTGACAGTGTTGTGGTCTGAGTTGCCGCTACCTTACAGAAATATTAAACAAACCCCGGATCTAGATATTATCATGCATCAGGCAAAGACCCTGGAACGTTACTTATAGCCACCCTGAAACTTTTAAAGGTAGAATTGATCTGGGGTGGCGAAAGAGACGAAACAGAAAGGATAGACATCCTTCAGCGAAAGTTTTACACTCATGAGAATTTGTCCAATTCTAGATAGGGGCCATTTAAAAACCACGTGGCCGATTAAAGCCATTTTTAACCCCCTCCTCCCTGTGTGGTCATATGTGGTCAGGTCTTGGACCCCCCCCCCAAAAAAAAACTTTAAACAATAACAACTTAATATGTTTTTAACAATGCAGTACCACTTCATATAAAATTTGTTATTGTGCCATACCAAATGTGATGAACTGATAGTGATCGACATGAGTAACACAAAGATAGTACTTCAATACACCACTTTCGCTTTTAATAAATGCAGTTGTTTGACTCATCGTGTGAAATATTCTAACCACATTTTTTGGCGATCTGCAATGGCTGCTAGAATAAACGTCATCGGAGATTTGTAACTGAGGCGGAAAGTAGAAAATTGTAGCCTAATACGTTCATTATTACGTAGGCCATCACTGCATTGAATTGTCCCAGTGAAGCGCTCGACGTTAGCCACTCACAATTTAGATAAATTTAGTAAGAGTCAAGGAAACGCAGTATTAAGTTGTTGAAGATTTCTGCGACAAGCCGCGGTATTTTTCACCACTGTGAGGGAAATGCAGTTGGATTGACTGGGGCCGAGACGTTAGTCGATGCATGGACTTATATACTATCACACTACGTGGTAAGCTACATTGGTCGATATAGAAACAATGTAAGGCTGAGTAAGATGGTATGCGCAGTCACTCTTCTACGGTAAATGCACCAATCCATTAGAGATAATGGCTTTCCCTTCAATGCAGTGGCCACGTGGTTTATTTGGAATACCCCCTCACCCCATTGTGGGTACTTGTGGCCAAAAGTCGACCTAACCCCCCCCCCTTGGCCGACCACGTGGTTTTTGAATGGCCCCACACCCACTGAATAAACCTTTCGTCAGTCACTATAAACAGTCAAGCTCGTGAGAGAAAAGTCATCTCTGTAGCGCAGCCATCGTTTTGCTTTTTCCTGAGGAAGTTAAACAATATTTCTTGGAAAAAGAGGGCCCGTTAGCTTACTCTTCCATCTAATTTTACTGCATTCCTCCACTTCATTGCTGATGTGTATCTGTCTCTATGAGATAACCTTTGAGCTCATTGTCCGACACAAATCGAATACTTCATATTCACTCAATGCTAAACAAGACATACCACTCATGAAGCACGCATTAGACACGGACCACATAATTGACATTGAAAATACCACTATTGTCCACAGAGAACCAGTAGGGAAAAAAAGGGTCGTTCTTGAAGCATACGCCATTTCTGTTAACTAGTCAAGATCAATGACCGTCATCGAAAATTTCCCCAACATGGAACGATAGCACGAATTTTTTTAATCATTGCCTGTGAAGCTACTGTAAAGGTCAGTGGCTTGGACAAATCCAACATGGCGGATCGGATAGTTGGTTGATCTCACCGAGTCATGCCTTTTTTAACGTGTGTGTTCATCATTTTTGTAAGTATAGATGTTGAAAGGTAACATAATGGGGTATAGGGTCTCATTTTACATTACTGTATTGTTTGTTTTATTCAGATAACTAAAAAAAAAACATTTTCCGAAAATTAAAATACTGTGCATGCGTTGTGTTGTGGTTTCATCGCTATCAGGAAACGATCTTTTGTGCTTTTGTGCATAATTTGTGAATTTAAGTTTGGAATTAAATACAATTGGGAAGGTGTTCAGTGGCTTTGATATTTGGTATTGTATGTTTGACTCTGATATTTGGCTCTCAAATATCAAAATTGACCAGACACCATTAACTGGACACTAATCGTTATTCATAGAATTAATCACAAATTAACATACAGCAAAAAGACTTGAGACTTATAACGTCACCTAACATGCTGTCACCTAACATGCTGTCATCGCTTTCAATTATTGGTTGAAGATGATAGAACAATTAAACCCGTACCCCAACTGTATGAGTTGTCATGGCTTTTTTTTTTCAAAATTCTCTAATTTCTAATGTGTCCATAATCCAAACATTTTGTACATCCTAAACCATCCCATTTTAGAATGTACGCATACAATTACGCGTACCAAATTGCTACATAAACTAATCCTTTGTTGGTTAAAGGCCTTCCTAACAAATAGATCATAATATGTAACGGTTGAGGGCTCAATAACTCACCCCAAAAGATATCACTAGAAGTGTACCACAGGGTTCTGTGTTGGTTCCCTTTCTTTTGATCATACACCTTAATGAAATTTCTTGTAGCTCAAAAACTGTGAGCAAAGCAAATTGCCGATGATCTTTATCGGTATACTGCTGTTATGAACATAAACTCGGTTTCCCTTCTAAAGATAGCTTCTACGGTTTCCCTTCTGTTGGTCAAATGATTGGCAACTTCCAATCTCTAGCCAAAAATGTGCTTCATTCCATTTCAGTAAAAAACTCAGTCTCACCAGTATACCTTAAATCATCATGTCCTACCAAATGAGATCACGGTAAGAACTCTCGGAGTTAGATTTTCATCTAACCTAAAACCATCTGGCAGAACTCATGCGAAGGAATTGCAAATAGCGCCTACAATAGCTTACACATCATCAAACGAGTGTTCACCTCATGGGGCATAAATATTAAGGTTTAGACATTCAATGTGAATGTACACCAACTGCTTCAGTATGCTTGCTAGGTCTGGCCCCATTACCTCCTACACGACGTTAACCACGTCGCGTCAGTCGAACAGAGATTTACCAAAACCCTTTATCGGGCCTTTCGCACCTGCCTTACGCTTTGTGCATAGGTAAGGTGCGACGTGATTCCCTCGAAGTCCATCACCTAAAGACAGACTTAATCCTGAAATTAAATCAGGTTTTCTTCTACTAGACAGCCATCTTTTTAACTTGTCACTGAGCATGTGCACTCGTCGCCACTGTTTTAAGCTGACCAAACCTCTTACCCAGTTGGAGATTCACAGTTTCTTCTTTGCAGTGAGGGTAATCGAGCCTTGGAACTCTCTACCAGAGTCGGTGGTATCAGCTCCGTCCGTGGGCTCGTTCCGACATGGACTTGAGCACTGAGAAGGTGGACCTGAAGCACTTTCTTAAGAGACCGGATTTCTGCCTCCCGTAATGGGCTGGTGAGGAAAATTGGGAGCAAATGAAAAAAAAATTTAATACTCCTTTCTTTTTTAACATTGGACCTGGGTAAATGGCATTTCTTCCATCCCGTTTATCAAAACACTAATTATTTGGTGTTTGAACCTCAATTATATTATTATATCAATTGCTTACTTAATAAAGTGTAAAGCTTTTGTTGGCAGCACATTTAGGAATAAAAGAACTTGAAAAATTATAGGCAGGACTCAATTGAGTAAACATTTTGAGAAAAAATGTATTTCATACTTCTTTTTTTTTTGTATATTACGTAAAAACTTTAAGGAGTCCTACAAACAAAAATCGGTTTTAAAGTCAAATAAAGAGTATAGTTGTTGAACAAAAACGCTTCCCCGCTTATATCTTATAGCCATCTAAACTCATCTTTTGATGGCGCTATTTTTCATCAAAGATCTTTTGTTGGTAATTTATGGCCGCCTTTGGTCGTAGAAGCTGCCATATAATCCCGTTACGAGTCTTACCCGTCCCTCTGCCTTTTGATGTAGCTCTATAAGTCGGGGTCGGACGAAATGTTTCGACGAGCGCACCACAACAAAAGTTATATGCCCGTAACCCCCACCCCTTCCCTCCCCATTACCTCTTACCCAGCCCGTCTCCTTGAAAAATCTTGAGTCCCTCCCCTCCCCTTTTACCCAGATAGGCTGTATTCTCTATCTCTCTCTCTCTCTCTCATCGCTCTCTCTCTCTCTCGTAACAAAAGCAATGATGTTTTGAGATCTTCGCTTTTACTTAAGCCCTGTTTTCATGGCTTGCATATTTCACTCAGGAGATCCGAGCCAAGAGCTGTAAAAATTGGATCACCCAGGCTCTGCCACTGTTCACTAATTTGTTGATGTCCGGCAAACACCTTATTTAGTACCACTAAAACTCACTGGCTCCCATTTTATTATTATTTCAGGCGCCGGGTTTCAGTCTGCTCCCGTCCCTGAACATAACCTTCATCTCTTTCCTTTCGTCCTCGACTTCTTTGAAATGTCTCTTTTTCGTCCTCCGTCTAAGACTGATCCGATGGATTCACTTGGGTGAGGGAGAGGGGAATAAAGATAAAGTTTGTTCTCTTTGTATATATTCTTTCTATCTCCCTATCTCTGCACTTAACATCTGCTAGCTTAGGCGGGACTTAACGGATTTGGGATTTGTGATCCTTGGTGCAAGGCCATGGAAATAAGGGAGTTAAGTGTGTGTTTACAGTGTACTTGCTTGTCAGCTGCTGTATATTTTTATGGTAAGAAGCAATTCATTTGCTTAAAACGAATGAGGTAGTCATTAAGCACCAGAATTCAGCATCGGAAGTAACACGGAACGTCTACGGTTGAAAAGTCGGTCGTTGCAGCCGAAGCCCGTAGTTAGTAACCCTTTTGGCTGTAAAAACGAAGTATTAGTGGACTGAGAATCAGGCTAACTGCATATCTGTTTCACGGGGCAGACTGTGTTGAAAGCAATTTTTTCTGAGCCTCTCAGACGCCTTCAGACAAAACGATTGGTTCCAGACAAAGCGCAGGAGCTTATCATGCCTTATCGTGCACGATGTCTAATGTCTTATCGAGCCTCCCCTCAAAGACGTGGTTCAACCACCACAGTCTAACAGTCTTGTTTCTACGCGATTCAATGTGGAGCTGTGTGAAATAAATACTCTATCCAGTCAGTACATGTTAAAACCATTAGTCGAAAATTCTTTACTCAACAGTTGCAGCGAACTCTTATGAAACATTTTGAAATGTTTTCTGAGGGCAAATATTGCTACAAACTAGACAGCTAGCGAACACAGAAAAGAGACTACTGAATATTATAATGATAATGACTGTAAAATTAAAAACTTACACATATAATGATAGAGATTGGCCAAGGGAAGGTGAGGGGATTAGGTACTGGGACACGAATGCCTTACCACCAAAGTTAGACCTGCCAGGGACTCTAAGGCCCCCGATGGCGGTCAAAAATTATCGTATTTTAACGAAAAATATCGTACTTTTAAAAATACCTAACAATACGCAATAGTTATAGTGTAAAAAATGTGCAAAATTTAACAACAAATGGCTTACATTATTTACAAAATAAAAGTAAACTACTTACTTACGAAACTTTCGACATGAATTATATGGCTCCACCGTATTCTTGCTTGTTGGTTGTCAATAACTAGCAAAACCAGATCCCCCAGACACAATTACTTTTGCATAATACAAGAAATAAAACAAAATTTTTAAAAACATAAATTTATCAAACAGATGTAAAAAAAAAATATTTGCGCTTAATTCTAATTTGCTATGCTACGTTTAAATGTTTTTTTACTGAATAAGAACATGAAGATTGCATACATCAGACGCCTGGAAGAGTCGCTTTTCTTTACCTTCACTTAAATTTCATTTTAAATGTTCGTTAAGATTCAATTCGCAATTCTGTATAGATACTATAAAATTAACGATTCAACAAGAGGCATGCAATGGACAATGCCAACTGAGACTAAGATATAATTCTTACTAGCTCGAGCCTCGCTCGCTCATAATGTCTCGTGTTAGCTTTACCCAAGGCGGAAAACGTCCTTGGCGGCTGAAAGTGCTACTAATTCTGCTACAAATGCTAAATTCTGCCACAAAAATGCTACACAATTGAAAATGCTACCAATTATGCTACACCTCAGTTTTTAAGCTGAATAATGCTACCGTAGCAGAATTATGCTACGTCTGGTAACACTGAGCATGATACAGACTGCAGTAGCGTGGAGGTTTTATCCCTTACCTCGAAATCCCTCTAAACGTAAGATGGTTCTTAAATTAAAGCACAACCAGTCCGATGTCCAACTCTTTTACTGCTTAATATCTCGTCTATTGCCTGACTATTGGATGCAGGCTGGCTGCGTTTGGGCAACTTGCAGAGTGATTAGCTGATTAACGTAGTAGACTTGAAGTTGGGGACATGGGGCTTGATAAAATTAGAATTTCAATTTGATTAGGCTGAAAGGATCCCTTAGTTGGGACTTGTTGCTTAAGAAAGAGGAAAGTACTTTATGGGGTTCTAAATTAGGGATCGTCCCGCTGCCATTTCGCCACGTGGTTGGATACAATCACTTACGCAATCGGTACGTGACGGAAAATTCGCCTATGTTACCTTGTTCAGTTAAAACGCGTGCCTTACGTGCAAATTAAGGCTAAAACCTTTGCCTTAAATTTTATAATGGTGCATCGATCCAAGTTGACAATGTTGTTGGCGACTGTCGCGTCTTGAACTTGAGTTTCCATACATTGAGGACGAAAATCCACTTTTCCATTAAAATGGTGCAACACAGTCTTGTTCGTTAGTTGTGCGAGCAACCTTAGGATTCAGCTTTCTAAAGCATAAAAAATTAAGGAAGACCACGCAATACGACCAGCAGTTTGTGAGTGAAAAGAGATTTTCAACTAAGAGTTTCCTGATTAAACCAGACTCACAGTTCATTATTTGTGTGCCTTGTTCACCTATAGAGACAAAGGACACTGAATGAATACAGATAAACTGTTTGTAACACGCTATTTACGAATAGCAGGGCGCAACATGAGTGTGAACGCTCATGGTGCACCTTGCAGTTACATAAGCTGCTTGACGTCCTGTCAACTTCCGTGTAAACCGGAACTTGGCCGAATGTCAACAGCCGGGTAACGAGCCTGCTTTACTGTTCAGACCAGTTAGAACCGGCACGCACCTGTTAGCGGTTGTGCAACGTAATGCCTCAGGCGACTTCTATTGTTTAGCCCCCCCCCCCCCTATAAATTGCGGGTCTGGACCACAGAATGCCACTTAGTGTGGGGCAGGCAACTCGAATGGCTGTCTCCCTGGACTCAGCTAAGGGTAAGACCAAGCTCCTAAACTTGGGTGTTGTGCCTAATATGTGTTCTCAGTGCATAGACCCCTAGCTATGCGGAGTAAATTGGCTTTGAGATTATTCTCGAATTCAATCGTCTACTCCCTGAGTACGTCACTCGTTAAAACAGTAAAACGTGAAAGTACAGTGTTCAATACTTACAATCAAAAAGTAAAATGACAAAAGAAAGGGACCAGCCCTGTAAAAACTAGCTGGCTGCCACCATGTTGTGTGTGACGTCATAGATGAGTCATTTGATGTCCACAGGCCATTTTTCAAACAGAGTTCTCCATTGGTGAGGAATAGGGAAGTTTTTTTATTGTGTTCATTACTCTATTATGATTTGCAAAAATGGAGTAGGCTTCTAGCTGGGTTCTGAATTTTTCTATCGGAGCTTTGCGCAGTATGATGGTTTCACTAACTAAAATTGTGCGGTGTGTTGTGTTGGCATGTTTAAGACCACTCAAGAAATAGTCGCACCCTCACATGACCCTTGCATTTCTTACGTAGTAAAAACTTGCTGAGGCACATCGACCGATCAACACATAAATTTGACTTGTGTTGTACCACAGCCACCTACACTAAAGGCCGGGTCAGATCAAGACAAATTAGGTACGTAAAATCAACCATTGACATAGAAGGAAGAGCAAGTTTGCTAGGTGCTGCCATCTCTACACCAAGCGGCGAAATTTCAAACGAACCGACCAGGGTTCCAAATTGTGTCAACAGATGACGCCACTTGGCAAACTTGCCGCTTCGTTATTTGATTGGCCGTTTTGCGGAGCATTGTTGGAGGCAAAGATGATACGGCCTTTACTGTAGGTGGCTGTGGTTGTACGGTGCCTGACATCTGGATTGTGATTGGCGGTGGTTTGAATAATAAAGTAAAGCCAGACAATACCAGTAGCCTATGTGTATACCCATGACGACTTTGTCGTGTCCTGATTTGACTTGCCGGTGTATCAAGGCTATTGGTGTCACATGTAGGAAGCATAGCCTTTGGGATGCTTGACTAGTCAGTGTGTATTTAGAGTAAAATCCAGTCTCTTGCAGCAGAAGGCATTATACAATGTCAGAATAACTTAGGGCTCGGTAAAAAAGAATCACGATCAGTACTTTTGGTAGAAGAATTAGTAATCAGTTTCGTAAAATGAACAGTAAAATATCACCCCTTATAGCAGAATGAACCACTGAGTTCGGTAGAGTTAACAGGACGGCTTTATTTAAATTTTCAGTTCTAAAGAGCCTTTGAACCTTGGTGTCTAAAAAAAAACATATAAAAGAGACATATAAATTGCTTCCAGAACACACACTTCGCCATATTGGACCCCAATATGGCAGGGTGTGCGTACTGCTGGCAATTTTATGTGTCTTTTTTAGATGTTTTTTAGTGACTAAGGTTCAAAGGCTATTTAGAACCGAAACATTTAAGAAAGCCGTCTTTTTATGATCTTCGTGGGTGCCTACTGTCGGATAGTGAAGTCTACCGAATTTTTGTCCACACGTCCAACAAATTCCTGAACTACAGAACTTAATCTCTTGGTAGAAGAAGGAATTAGTATTTCCTATCGTCTAGTGGGGCGGAACCTTCAAATATCTATTTTGGAACAGAAAAAGATTATTTTGCAGGAGGAATGCGAAATCAGAATCAAACGACAAATACTGTGGAGTTTAAAATTCTTAACTACGGCCCACAAAACCAATTTACTGAGTTTATAGCTAGAAACTAAATCGTGGTCGCCGTATAGAATAATCAACCAGAATGTCAAGGTTCGCACAGTTAGCGAGCAAATTTCCAGTGTTTTTTTGGTTCATGTTGCCTGTTTTTTAAACGATTGTATACTAGTGCTTCTGGCTTCCTCAAATTGATATTTTATTTTGCGCGATATTATGTAATGTTCTGCCTTGTTTTTTTTTAGTATTATTGGAGCCAAAGTTTTGTTTTCGCTGGCAAGATTCATTTGCTGTTGTTGGGAGAGAGTAAGCCTCTTTCAGTTGGTTGTGTCACTTGAGCTGAATAAATTTACTTATTACTTTCTTTCAACAAATCAAACTGCGTGACGTTGCAACGACGGTTTCCACAGCTTCCTCCTTTACCTTAAGCTGGCCTCTTTATCTTGCTGCTATGGCTCCATGTTATGTATTCTGTATAAACTGTATCATTATTAATGTATTCCAGTTATGCTATGTACTCGGATGTAACGTCCAGTCTTTTGAGATCAGTGGTCCGGATGGCTCTGGCCTTGCCTGCCCCTAGGGGTAGCTGCTAGCAGAGATAGCTCGTCGGGTACCAGGAAGTGGTAGGTACTGGCTGGAATTAGGTATTTAAGGCCCTGCAGCCCCGTTCACCCTCACTCTGGGAGCTAGACCCCTAACCAGGGACAACTCTTCCTGAAGTGTGCCACTCAGCTAGAAGCCCTGGCTAGAGCATCCTTGAACCACTGGAAAACATCTCCTAAGGACAGACTGCGTGGTTCTGGAATAAACCTTGAATTCACCATCCTTTCAGGCGTTCTTCCTTGAACCGGGCTTAGTAGGGTTGCAACATTCACAATTTATCAGTAATAACTGATACCAAGCACCACAATTTTCGTTAACACCAAACAATTCGAGCATTATTCCTCTTTAGACTACTCTTTGTCAACTTTCAAGTTACTATTTTCTGGTCTGATAATTCAGATGTAGGATTCGGTATTCTACTAATTCACCAGCTTCAATACCTTAAAATGGTCCCTGTATTCCTGCTGTAGGAACTCTTTAACACCCCCTCACTTCCCTAAAGCGGTATTCGCAGCGTCTTGATGCGTTTCACGATCTTTCTTCCATAGCAGTGCCGTGTCTTTGATTTTTTCGTCTTTTCTGACGTCATTTCCGCGGAAGCTCTTCTGGTTTCTAGAGATAAAGCGCTCTCGACACCCAGTCCAATGGCGCTCACTATATATTCGCATCAAAACAAGCTATAACTTCTCCGAAATTCAACGGTAGCGGGATAGCGTTTTATCGGGGTGTAAATTCTGCAGTTAGTCCCATAAACCGATGATGTCGTTATTATTAATCAACAAGCCCGGCACCGTGAAGATTAAGAAGAGGACGAAAAAGGGGTACAGCTGATGAAAACGTTACGACCAAAGTGTCTAATCTAGCATTAAGGAAACGAGAAGTATTTTGGAGTTACTTAGCAACCAGTTGTTCGAGGAAATAGGGTTATCATTTTATCCCAGTTATAATCTTTCTGGCGAGAGAGATGATGCAGTGAATGTACTGCGTTTTAAACTAAAAGCAACAGAAACGACTCGGTATTTTCCTTCAGAGTTGCGAAGGATAAATGAATGTGACAGTTATGTTGATGGAATAATCATGCTTTGGGTTTAGGCGGTTGGCGCAACTGCACCAGTTTGGCGCCAGAGATTTAAGCATTCCCAGAGTAACTGATCGATTTTCAGCACTTGAGACAGTCTTTAGACCACATGCAAACCATCTTAACTATCTGCGGTCACGTTCGGCACACACGTCTAAATTAAAGCTAAATTTTTAAACCACTGCCAGCTTGCAAAGAAGGGGTTTGTAACAACAACTGCTTTAAATTCGAGCTAGTCATTCAGCAAGTTCTACGCTGCTGGTAAGACATAAAATAATTTAATTTATCATATTTAGATACACGCTAGTGTGTCGCGCCAAGTTAGGCAACAATCATCACAACAAACATCACATCAATTGAATTGTCGAGGTTGTAAACCATTGTAACCGCGGCGCCATAGCGTCAGTGTCTTATATCTTGAAGCATAGTTGGGCACATTTCAGGTACTTGGGGAAAAATAATAATGCCTATACAAAAGCTTAAATTGTGTTGAAATCAAGAGCAATGACCCACCTGACAAAAATTTACTCGTGCAGGAATGCCAGCTAAGCTGCTTTCAATGCAAAATTTGACCCTCTATAACGTTGAAAATGTGTAACTATAGCTAGCTATAGCTAATTCTAGTTTGCTCATCCCCATGCTAATTTCCATAGGGTGATTATTCATCGATACCGAGATAACGGGAAGGCTTCCAGCTATGAAATTGGACGAATGGTTACAGTGCAATACGAAGTGCGTACCTTTTATGGTTTGGAGCCTGGAGGCGTAACGAGGATGGCGTGGGATGGCGCGTAAGTAAGAAAATATTGTTATAACCATTCTTAGTATTGTCGGCTTCGTTTCTCATTGGACAGCCAAAGTTCGGACAATGACAACGTGTATACTGACGTGCGTACCTAGACACACACTAGTGTAGCACGATGAATCTAAACAACGTTGCCAAAGAAATTGTATTCACGTTCAATTCACGAAAAATAAACTATCTCTAAAAAGCAAAGCAAAATAAACAAAGGCAAAAACTGGTGAAGAGGCCACCAAGTTGAGAGTGGTTCGGCCTTTCAAAGGAGTGATATCAACACACCAAAACTAACGAAATAAAACAAATTACAACAAAATTAAAATTAAACCAAAAACCTATAAAGAGGTGACCAAGTTGAGAATGGTTCGACCTATAGGCAAAAGGTAGTAGCGCATTGTTAAAAACCAATTTCTTATTGACATGCCACTTTATTACACATCTGCACGGTAGCGGACTTGAGTCTAATACACACTTTTAAAAAAAAAGGACTCATATCATATCAAAAACCAAAACTGGTAAAAGGGGCTGCCAAGTTCCGAATGGTTCGGCCCTTCAAAGGAGTGATATCAACACACCAAAACATTCGCCACCTTATTCGCACCGAATAATACTTTGGACGTTAAATGAAAACTTGAACATTGCTACCGAAATTAGCAATGTTCTAGTTTTCATTTAACCTTCGAACTATTAAGCGGTGCGATTAACTAGGCGAATGGTTTGGTGTGTTGATATCACTCCTTTGAAGGGCCGAACCATTCGGAACTCGGCGGCCCCTTTTACCAGTATTGGTTTTTGATAGAGCTATCCCTTGAGGACATCTTACTGAAGTAAAAAAACAAAAACATTCGAGCTAATCACTTAACAAGCTCTGCACTGCTGGTAAGACATGAAATAATTTAATTTTTCATATAGAGCTATCCTTTGCGGACATTTTGCTGGAGGTAAAACATATTCGAGGTAGTCATTCAACAAGCTCTGCATTGCTGGTAAGACATGAAGTAATTTAATTTTTCATATAGAGCTATCCTTTGCGGACATTTTGCCGGAGGTAAAACATATTCGAGGTAGTCATTCAACAAGCTCTGCACTGCTGGTAAGACATGAAGTAATTTAATTTTTCATATAGAGCTATCCTTTGCGGACATTTTGCTGGAGGTAAAACATATTCGAGGTAGTCATTCAACAAGCTCTGCACTGCTGGTAAGACATGGAATAATTTAATTTTTCATGTAGAGCAATCCTTTGTGGACATTTTGCTGAAGGTAAAGAAACATTCGAAGAAATCATTCAACAAGCTCTGCGCGGCTTGTAAGACATGAAATAATTTAATTTTCATATACAGCTATCCCTTACAGACATCTTGCTTGAGCGGACATTTAGCTGGAGGTAAATAACAATGGCGCCTCTAGTCAAGCCAATGGTGTTATAGCGGATTTTATAGGCCTAAAAATGCGCCATTCTTATTTATTTATTGGCAGCTGGTGCAATTTTCTGCTAGTGGGAATTTTTCTTTTCCGGTTTACAACCTTTTAATATACGTTTTGTAGTGTAAAGGCTAGGACATTAAACAGTTGTTGCTTGGCCGGTGTCTGGTTGGTTTTACTTAAGTGCTCTGCATAAACCACACGAAATGGCATGACAAGTGCTGAGCAATGAAAGTAATATTGTTTTGTCAAAAAGGAGAGAATTATTAACGCACTAACAACCTGTTGATACTGGTTCCCCATGCCCAGACATAATAATGGTCACTGGACAGCCACCCTTAGAGGTAAAAAAAAATGGGTGTTCGAGACTTAGTCGCTAGGCAACGAAGATAGTTTCGCATTTTTGATGCTACTCGGATTGTTATCAGGATCTTATGAAGCGGTCCATCATCTGCAATCCACAGTATTACGGCTCTGTGCCAACCTTGGCCGATTACAGTGGACGACTTGGCGAACTTTTGCATTGCAAAATACAACCACCTTAAGAGATCAGAGGTTAGAAACCCTAAACCTAAATTTTCAGGGACAGGACGGAAAGCCAAATGGGCAGGAAAATTTATTAATAAATACAGAAGCAAGCCCATGTAGTATGTTAAAAGGCAACGTAAATGGGTTTGCATCTGTATTTATTAAAGAGACCAGAGGTTAGAAACCATAAATCTTAGTTTTCTGAAATGTATGTTAAAGAGATCACAGGTTAGAAACCCTGAACCTTAATTTTCTAAATTATACACTAAAGACACCAGAGGTTAGAAACCCTAAACCTTAATTTTCTAAAACTTAAACTAAAAGATACGATAGGTTAGACATCCTAAACCTTAATTTTCTAAGGCCTACACTAAAAGAGACCAGAGTTTAGAAATCCTAAAGCTCAATTTTCTAAAACTTATGCTGAAGAAATCATAGTTTAGAACCTTGAGTTAAAGTTAAATAGATGTAAAATAGATGTTAAATAGATCAAAGTTTTTTCTTAATCCTGCCATCATACATGTAAATCTCTAGAGATATGTAGAAACTCTAAACCTCGAGTATCTAAATCCTACATTGATATCGAGGCTAACTAATCTCATTGGAGGTGTAGAAACTCTAAACTTTAAATCTCTGAGCCCCAGGCTGTAAAGTTCAGGTGTAGCAATCCTAATTCACAAGTCTCTTAAGATTCTACGATAGGTTTAGCAGCTTCCCCTTCAATTCGGTGTACACGATTAACGCCTTTCGCTGCGTCTGTCAAACAGCAATCGTCTCGCCAGGAGAGGCACCGGAAATCGAGGTCCGCGCGTGCCCATTGATTGGTAACGTTACCTCCTGATTGGGAAGTTGGAGTTGAGCCCGGAGAGACGTGACTGGTTGCAACAAACTTCGCACCTTCCACCTCAGAAATAATTGGAACCACCCCCTGGAATGCTAAGGGCTTCCTTAGCTAACGACCTGTCGACATTGACTAACTCTTAACTTTTCTTACCGGAATCCGATGGACCTTCACCTTTTCCTTGCCTGGGCAATGGTATTCGGTTTGGTTTCGTTTGAAACCTTCGTTGATATGTGGTGAAACGACGGAGGATTTAAATGCTGGATGGTTACCAATGGCCACCAAGGTTAATCCTATTAGCCAAGTTAATCGTAACAAATAATACCTTGGACGTTAAATGAAAACTTGAAGATTGCTACCACGAGTTGCAATATTCTAGTTTTTCATTTAACTTTCAGACTATTTGACGGTGCGATTAAATTGGTTAATGGGATTAACCTTGGAGGCCCCTTTCCCTGGTTGAACGATATCACTACTTTTAACGGCAGACTTTTTTTTGGGAAACTTGGCGGCTTCTCTTATTCCAGTTTTGGTTTTGGGTGTATTCAATCTAGGTTTGGTCATATGAGATCTAAATTTTCACATACAGTATTTCCAGACAGTAGCGGATACAGGGCGGTTTCAAATCGGGATCGAGAACACCATTTTCCAATTGTAGGTTCAGCCCCAGATTTTAGGTAGAGGGATGGGAAGGGGAGAGGGGAGGGGGGACGGATGCAAAACTTATGTAACGCTCTTTTTTTTATTTTTATTTTTTTTACCCGTAAAAGAAAACATTTTGTACCCACCAATTCTCGTTTAAAACTTCTAAGCGTAACAAATTGGCTCTATTCATAGAGATTTCTGCAAGTACTGAAACTGTATGGTAAATTACATTATGGAATTAACGGTATGGTAATTAACATTATGTAGTTATGTTGCTATGTCAGAGTGCTTTTGCGTACATGGAATCTTAACACTGCACATTACGCTACGCATGCTGTCAGTATTATTGTTGTTTGTTTGTTAGGGTGCACGAACCCAGACTTGGTTATCTGCCCCAAGACGATGACAGGGACAACTTACCTGGATAAATCCAAGCGGAAAATCCAGGATCAGGCAATCAGTGAAGACGATTTTTAACAATAGTATTATGAGCTCGTGGTGTCTGATGCGGAAAAATTAAACACTCTGTACGTTTGCTCATAGGAGAACTAAACCCCGACATACTACCTGAAAACGTAGATAAAAACTACGAAAAATATCTTAATGTCTTGTTAGTCAGTTAATAGATTTAATTATTAATCAATCCAGGGAGAATCAGAGTTCACTAAAACTTACGTTAAGTGTTAACAAGGTTTTGGATAAGTCAGTGTCAACGCAAGAGGTTTTAAAAACCACGTATGTGAACGTTTTCGAGAACGTTTTTTTTTTAACCAGTTTTGTTCTTTTTTCAAAAGTGTCGTGGCGCACGTTTCCCACATGTGGGCCGAATTTGTTGATGCGGACTGCTACCATTTAATTTGGCTACAGAAATCAACTGCGGGTAGCCTCAGGATTCTTTTTTTGTCGGGCTGGTCCAGATTATTTTTGGACCTTGATGGGTAACAAGTGGACTAAATATTGCCGCAACACTGTGGTATAAGAAATTTTACTGAAAATCTTATTCGTATTCCATTCTTGTTTTTGACTTCAGTACGTACCTTACCTTAAACAGCAAACGAATTTGTTTTCATTTTCTAATTCAAGATACTTTGGCACACCATGTAGTTTTATATGTATACTCTTCGATAATACCGACGAATTTTTGCCAGTCACGAGTTCAACCCACCACCATAAAATGACTAGTCACTTAGCTTTTCTTTTAAGAATTGACAAACTAAGTGTACCTAAATTCCATCCTCCCATTCCGGCATAAATAAAAAATTGTTTACCCTATGTACAGCCTGTAGAAATGAGAACTATTTTTTGGTAATAGTAGGTGACCAAACCTCTACCAGTCTGTGCCTGGGCTGGCCTCATTCTAATTTCTGGAAATTCATTAAACTTCTTGAGGAGGGAACGTTCCTTGAAAGAATTACCCGCGTCCAGATTTTTTTTGCGGTGACGAATAAACCGAATAAAGCTAGCAAATTGCATTTATTGTTTAAGGTAAAGTTTAATTGCAATGAAGTCAAAACAAAAAAGAAACACGAATAAACTCGTGTATGGTTTAGGAAAATGTAATTGTGCAGCCGTGGTTAGTCCACGTGAAACCTTACTGCTGTATTCAAACGTAGAACATGTAAATAAATTAAAATCGCTGCTTCCCCCCCCCCCCCCCAAAAAAAAAGAATCACTGCTCATTAAAAGTGGGGGAAAAACTCTTATTAATGTTTTATTTCGTCAGTATTTAGCAGTGTAGATCAACTGGGTCCAGGTTGGGGCCCAGAGTTTGAGTTCCCGGAGGGTTTAGTCAACAATGCATGTCTTCATATTTCGTTTATAACTGATAGTTACTACGAATCAACATTACCTTTCATACTTCCAGTCGCTCGCCGTTTTTCATTGATGCCGTGCAAGAATGAATACTATGCTTCATAAGGGATGTTGTTGGTGGAATAATGTAAGCCGGGATTTTTCCGGGGAATTATGGGCCTAGAGGATTATTGTCCTAGTTTGTGGTTGTTGTCCGGAAGGCTATTCTCCAATTTAATACTGTCCTATCCTAGGACTGCTTTTTTTTTGGGGGGTGGGGGGGGAGGTGATGCTCTGAAAGATTATGCCCGGGGGTATTGTCCTAGGAGGCAACTGTTGAGGGAAATTGTCCAGGAAGATTTTGTCTAGGGAAATATTGTCCCAACTGGCTTTAATCCAGGAAGTTTTTGTCCAGGGAAATATTGCCCTAGAACAATTTCACCTCGTCAGCAAAAAGGGCAACTGATTTTTTTTTTTTTTAGCAGGAGTTAAAATGTTTTGTTTTGTTTCATTGAATGTAGTTGTCAATAACGCACTGCTATACAGCAGGTGTTTGCTATGAATTCCAGACGTTTTTGACGAGTGAACAGCTGTTAAACAACTTTGAGCCAAAATATGAAAATCTCTTGGTCTGGTCTTCTTCTACGGACACAGTGGGAGCGGAAAATTCCCTAAACTGTGTGTAACCCTGTTCGTTCTGAAAAGTTTGTACGAATTCAGTTTTACTTCAAGTACGTCGAATAAGAAAACAGCAACTGGAAAGAAAAAGTAAAACCTATGGATTTCTCGCACTCGGCAAGATTGGACTTGGGTTTTAATTTGGTGCGGGTGTGTTTCCGTGGAAGAAGACAGGGCGTGTTTGTTGAGTGGGTCGAAGAGTGTAGGGAGGGAAGCGGGGAGGTACTAGAGGGGGGAAGGAAAGAGGCGTGGGGGCGTGTGAAAGGGCGTACACGCTCGGCCGGACACGAACCTGTCGCCCCGGACAACGGAACGTGCGCAACCGGAAGAAGAGAAAGAAAAGAAAAAAAGAAATAGAAAAAGAAAACCTCTACGTTCGCGTTCGAGCTGGAACAAATTACGGGTGAGTAAAGAAAACGAAGACTGGGGGAAAAAAACTTGGAAACGAAAGAAAACGCAAGTAAGGAAGAAAAAAATGGAATCGGACAACATACCAAAGGATTAGGTGGGTTTGGAAAACTTGAGTTTGAGGAATTATTCGTCGATTTGTAGAAACTTGTGACGTGTAGCTTTTTGTTTTTTCTTTAAAGTTAAACGAGTTGGGGTGTTGTGATCGTTGGTATGATATTTTTCTGTTTTTATCCACTGGCGATGCCGCTAAAGATATTGGCTGTAAACTATGCACAGGAAATGTGTTATTTTTTTTTTTTGGGGGGGGGGGGATTTGGTTGAGACGAGACAAGGGGAGACTTGTCTTAATAATATCTTCGTCTTCTAATGAGGAAACTACGATAATTCATTACCTTAAGCTTACTGCTGCCTAATAATGAACGTGATATTCTTCTGAATAAAAGTAAAAATAGTTCACTTACCTGTTGTAGTATTTGCTCGACGTGTAATGAATACTCAGGGTTTGCTTTATGGGCATACATTGCATATTTTTTCTCATTTAAAATTTGACAATAACGTCAGACGTTTTTCTCTGCTGCGCGGCATTATTAAACAGCAATTTCTTTGTATGCGCTCTAATTTTATAATAATACTGCACCGTGATCATAGCGATGGGGGTGCTCGTGTTGGGCCGGCGGGGCTACAAATTTTTGCAGGGCACAAAAGCTAATAGAACAGATGCTCAAAATTTATAATGCAAAAAAAAATTTAAGCGGATCAAACAACTTCTTTAAATCCGAAGGTAAGATTGCTGGTGATCGGTGTGTGAAGGTGTAGTACCCAGACGACAGATGCGTCCAGCAAAGATTTTAAGGCTTTAAAATGATGGGGCTTCCGTGCCTCTGAGAACTTTCATAAAAAATTCAGGCTAAAACAAACACGATGAAAAAGTCAGGCTGACTGTGACAATAATAGTAACTTAAAGCACTGCTTTAAAATTAACTTGTCTTGGTGCCATTAAGTTAATTTTGAAGAATTGCATTCGTGTGCAGCTGCTGTCAGTCACTCTGAGGTGTTTTTATCTTGTTTTTATCCAGGACTTCCCGCTGACTAGGCCGGGCGTTCTAACCACTGTGCTACCGGGGCATATACTGGCTACAGGCTCCAGCCGAGCTAAGTAGCTGTTCAGTATTTTTCACTGGTGACTTAGAGGTCACAAACATACACAGAAAAACTGAACTTAGCTCGACTGGAACCTGTAGCCATTATCCGCCCCGGTAGCACAGTGGTTAGAGCACCCGGCCTATAGTCAGTGGGGGCTGTTGTCTTTACTTTCTTTCTCAGATTAGTGTATCTTGTATCCTCACAAGGCCAGTCTTTAATACATACGGTTTGCTTCGTTCATAAACGTCCTTGGAGAAGTGAACAAAAAAGTTTCAAACAAAAGTAACACGGCCCACGCCGACACACATTAGCATCCAAGACATCATTTTAATAATTGACCTGTCAAATAAAACATGAATTCCACACGCCACTATTTCATGATAACCAACAATACACTTACAATTAGCGTAACAGTACAAAAAAAATCACTGTTTATTGAAAATGCCTACGCAAAGTGGTGGAGTTCACACATCCGCCATACTTATACGAATAGCACCAGTGTTTAGACTTTCCTTCAGGAGCCCCGTATGGTAACATACGCATTAAACATGGAGAGTGTGTGTTGCCACTTAGTTTTAATGTAGTTAGTGACATTTTTTTTACTCCTTTTGCTTGTAAATTTATTTGTGGTTGCCATTAAGTAGTTTCAGTGTGAAATTTAAGATTTGTATGTAATTTAGGGTTTACATAAAAATTACATAATAACATAAAAATCCTTTATGCAAAACTACTTATCATTTCGGAAAATGCCAAAATTTCAAGGTCAAAATTAAGGTGTAGCTAGTGTTTGGGATGCCAGTGTGGATAAGGCCAGAGTGAGCCTTAGTGCTTTTATTTTAAGTAGATCTTAGTAGCAGAGTAGTGCTTGAACTGGTTGATTAGTGGCTGAGTTGTGTCTGAGTATGTATAATGAAACGAAGCCAGTAGCCCAGGCGAAAAGCAATAAAAACTAATATGTCGGTACCAATCTATAGGTTTGCAGTACCTTCGTACCATCTTTTTACCATCCTCTTATGAAGATACCACAAACCTGTATATTGGTATCGAAACCTGTATATTGGTATCGGTATTGGTCATCGTGGCTGAGTTGTGAGAGAGCTCAACCTGGTCGCTGTAGGTTTGCTGATCTGGTCGAACCCCTGGAAAGGGGATCTTGGCAAATTCCCGGCCAGGGTAGCGTGAGAGGCTACCATGCTCCTTCAGCGGCTATGGGAACTATTCTGGCCAATTATGGACAATCTTTCGGCCCCTACGATGATCGGAGGTTTCCCGGATCGAATCCCCGGGTTGGCACCTCCCTTTACCAGATATTTCTTCTTCTCTAAAAGTCTGGTAAAGTTCAAAATTCAGCCGGTTCAGACAAGCATTAAGTTGCTTCGGCTGACTTAAGGCTCAAAATTACTTTTTTTTTTTAAATAAGTTTTTATTGCAATTGTCCTGCTACTGGCTTCGGTTCATTATACATATTTCATTGCACATTCCTGTAGGCATTGTGTCTGAGTAGTTGTTGACAGTGGCTAAGTATTGACAGATCTCAAACCTAGCAACAGCGGGCAAGATAATATGTGGTCTGTAATGGGAAAGTTTTTCTTGTGTAAAAGAGAGATTATTACGCTCTTAAGCAGTTGCGGTTTCTACTTTGTCCTGTTCAGGACTTTCGTCCCGTTGTCTACTAGGCAACATAATAG
The DNA here is from genome assembly GCA_023313725.1 of Lithobius niger. Taxonomy (NCBI): domain Eukaryota; kingdom Metazoa; phylum Arthropoda; class Chilopoda; order Lithobiomorpha; family Lithobiidae; genus Lithobius; species Lithobius niger. The sequence goes on along the minus strand of JAHWFP010050428.1, from coordinate 107,235 downwards.
ACGACTTACTACTTCTAAAAATAACTTAAGCTCTAAGTTAAACCAATTTATCCAAACGAGCGTGAGTTTGACAACAAAATACTTAAAAAAAAAAGCAATCTGAGCCCTGAAGGGTGTTGCTAAAATGGCTGACGAGTGGGGTAGGTGCTTGCGAATGGGAGTATGATATTTTTGACTTGATTAAAAGCCTTCACCAGGGTTGAAGAATAGATAAATAGTGCCACTCTTTCTCTGACAATGGTAAGCATTTGGACGAAAGAAGTACCTGCTTTCAGCGATTTACCGCCAGAGAGCGCTGTCGTCAAGTAACAGGAAGCGCAAAGCATCATGGGGATCAAAACTATTTAGCGTCACTAAAACAAATTGATCACAATATGAATACAAAATTAATCGCTTAAAATATATGATAATTCAAATTTGGATATTAAAATAATTTTAAGAAAGATCTGAACTGGCTGATCAAGTTTTATTTTTTTATTCCAACATTCAATTTTAAAACAGGTTGTCGATTACGAGTGGAGCTAAGTATAACGCAATTGTTTTGTGTTCCGAGAATGTCCGAAAAGCCTTCTTATCGGCCGTTCAGGCTGAAGCTTCTTCCGTGGTTTACGTTTATTGTAACGAACTATATACAGTTTGAATCGAACACAGAATAAGTTCTTCAACTTTGAATGTTGCCTCCGCACGAGTATTCCGTCAATTTCTGCAGGTAGTGTCGCCATTACCATGGTTGCCATGGCAACGATACCGCCATTTTTTATTTCAAGTTTCGCCTGCTACGAGAATGTGACAAGTGCTGCCTTCTGGTGCCGTTGATGGAAGCAGGTATTATTTTATTCCATGTTTTCAGAAAAGCGTCACTACCTACTAATCTACCCTGGCCTTCACATTGAAATATTTGAAATTACATGTTGCCTGTGTTTTTTGTTTTGTTTACGTCCTTGTGCGGCGTGTACTGAGAATAACCGACATAATGAGAGATAATTTTACGTTGACAACAAATGTGCTGCAGATCATTTGTGTTCTTATTCGTTGCGAGTATAGGTGAGTGTGAAATTTTTGATTTACAGAAAGTCTTTACACTGAAATATTTGAAATTACACGTTGCGTGTGTGTGGGTTTTTTTATTCTTTTTTTTAAAGTGGTTACTGAGTAAACGAAGCAGTCAGTTTGCATTAAAGACTGGCCTTGTGAGGAAACACAATACACTAGTCTGAGAAAGAAAGAAAAGACAACTGTCCCGACTGGGACTCGAACCCAGGACATCCCGTTTACTAGCCGGGCGCTCTAACCACTGCGCTACCGGGGCGGGTACTGGCTACAGGCTCAAGCCGATCGGTAAACTAGATGTCCTGGGTTTGAGTCCCAGTCGGGGAAGTTGCCTTTTCTTTCTTTCTCAGACTAGTGTATTGTGATTCCTCACAAGGACAGTTTTTAATGCAGACTAGTTGCTTCTTTTACCCTTTACCTTGGGATTTCTTTCTTTATTTATTGGTTCCTGAGGATGGTTGATATAATGATCGAACATTTTACTTTGGTGCTGGAGTGCGTTTTTCTGGATCATCGGGACTCCTCTTAGTAATTCTACGCCTGCATTGGACAACATCAAATTTTCGGCTTAGTTATCAACACGTAGAATTCAGCAGTAGTGCAAAAAATCACCTCCTTGGGCGCTCTAGTCCATTATACACTAAGAAGCCCCATCGTAATACTGCCCAACACTCCCCGTTGCTTACAGACTCTTTATTGACTCCTGTCATAACTTATATCAACTTTTCACTTCGAAAAACTCACGAGTGCTAGAAAAAAAGAAACAACCATTTGAGGATTTTCAACATATTTATGTACATGGCTTGACTTACATCAAAATGTTACTGGGATGGGTGCTGCTGCGAATGTAAACTCAGTACTTACAGTTTACATGAAGACAAAAGTGAAAAAGTGAAAAATGTAAAAAAAAGGCTACTTATAAAAAAAAATTACATCAGTTTGCAACAACAGTACAAAACTCTGAAAACCGGGCAAAAAAAAAAAGAAAATTTCATACATTTTCAAAATTGCGCGGGAACAAGACCAAGTTACACAATGTCTCAGCAATATGACAAAAATCTCCAAAATTGCAACTAAAATTTAGCCTAAACCAAAATATGTGAACCTCGTACCAATAAGTAAAGGTTTTTGAAAAGTCGATGGGTTTTATATCGATGATTACACCTTATAATTGACAAAATCAGCCACATACTACTTTTCATTATGAAGCAGCTTAATAGCGTTTAAAGCATTTGGAAAGGATGAGTGGTCATTTTTTAAAAATTCTTTTTCAATCGAAAACTACATTGGAGAAAGGAGGGTCTTTATAGAGTTGAAAATCACAAATTACTCCGTCAAAAAATGGAACTTTATCTCGGAAGGATACAAAAAAATGCATCCAGAGAAGAAGTAGCTTAACCGGATGTGCATTAACCGGATGTGCGTTAACCGGATATGCGTTAACCGGTGATTTACCTTTTGTGCTGGATCGTCTAAACTTTGTCAGTACCACGGTTATTTATTTATTTTTTTATATGTTAATAATGTCGTAGTGGTAAGCGAAAGTGTCTACAACTGGGCACGGAATCTTTCGGTATACGGTCTCTTTTTTTTTTTTTACTTTTTTTTTTATTACGCATTGGAAGACCCACACACAGACTTTCGCTCGCAAAATTGATTCCCTCAAAACAGCTGCACCGTGATGTTAAAATCCATTTGGAATGCAGGAAGAATTAATGCGCTTTAAAGTGTCCGCGGCCTATCTTGAGTTCGCCCCAGAACGAATACAGATAATCGGTTGTATGTTTTCGATAGCAGAGCACCTTGTTGATAGCCTAGATGGTTACAAAAACAATGGCGGCCGCCGATTAAAGCCGCTCCTTCCAGGAAGATGTAGCCGCTCATAAAACACCTGCAGGACTCAAGATACGCCACGCGCACAATAGGTTTTATTTATTTATCCCTAAATCACATTTTTCCCCCCCTCATGATCAAATGGTGCAGAAGTTTCTATTTTAAGCGCAGAAATTTCCGTAGCGTCAACCAACCTACATCAACGTTCATGTAGACTTGTGCTTTTCAACTTTTGTTTGGACTCTGCATTACGGAAAATGTTAATTTTACTTTAGTTCGATCTCTTTGGCCAGGTAGAACGGTTTTTGTCAAGTTAACTGTTGCATTGACCAATCTGCAACACATTCCTCAAACGGGAGCAATGAGTTCACCGTCTAGTCAAAAAGCCAAAGATTGTTCCATGAAGATGATAGGCTAAGCAGCAAGTGCAAGGTTAGCCTCGGTAAAAACCTGTAAGGTATTCCGGAATTTATAACAACGAGAGAATTTTTTTTTTACGATGAGAGCAGAGACGTGTCGTGGAAAATTTCGTATTTATAAAGAATTTGTTGATCGATATGGGGCTTTTGAAACATCCAGCCCTTTCCGTCGATTATTTTTAGCTCAGGGAAAATCGCTGATTAAAGAAGTGCTCCAAAATAATCCTGACCTAATTCGTATGGCGATTAAGGGCACGAAGACGCAATCTTCCATTTCCACTAATAGTTATCACTGAAAAAAAAA